>NW_026507690.1:0-37386 GCF_026875155.1 Cherax quadricarinatus
AAACCCCAAAAAATTTTAAAGGGTGTCTATGTAGTTGATAAGGAGAAGGTTAAAAAAATTAAAATTACGTACACTGTACTTTAATTCTTTAACACTGCAGAGATTGAAAGGAGAGAAAAACAGTAACATTAATTAATGACACATGCAAGATATTTTTCACTACATTAAAATTTAGATCATTGTAAGTTTTTTTTCTGTTTGTACTAGTTTACAAAACAAGACGCCTAGTGGAGACGGACCTTTGCAGGCTACACTGCAGACCTTTAGCCCCGGAGTACATAACTTCCCCCTAACTGGTGAAGAGAGATGACATGCCCCGGGGTCCCCTTTGCAAAACAAAGGGGGTCCAAGCGAACGCAAAGCATTGTCGTATGGAGGCCCACTTCGTTGGCTATACTTTGGGAGCCCTATCCCTTTTGAAATAAAAACAGTTGGCAATTTCTGTACAGAAATGTAGCTGTTGAACAGGAAAACTATTTTTGAATTGAGAGTTGAACACCAAAAATTTCCCAAAACCAAAAAGGGTTTGGTTGAATTTGTCATAAAAGTAACTGGGCACATTCTGGAAATAAAAAAAAAGAAAATAAAAATTCTTTACAATGTACAGTAAAAAAAAAAATTCAGAAAGACATGCAAATTCAAGAAAACACTAAGCCAAAACAGTACAAAATTGTGAAACAGGAACTAAAATTTGCATTTACAATACGTAAAAATTTACTTTTTAGTTTAAATCATTAAGTTTTTTCATAACAGAAAAATCCATATGGGTTAAGCACATTTTTTTAAAGCAAAATAATATTTTTTTTTTAAAACAAACTACAAAAAAAAACAAGGTTTGGGGTTAAAAATTTTGATAAAAGACTGACGGCGGTCATTATAAACTAGTTTTAATGACCGAAAATAACTGAAGACACTGTATTACATATATATCTTAAAGATTTAAACTAAAATTTTTTATTTAAACTAAAATTCAAAGTTTAAAAAAAAAATTAAGGTCTCGGACCCGCGCTGGGGGGTTGACCCCCGAAACCCTTAGGTAAACAGGGAATTACCATTTTTAGTAGGAGTGCATACTCAGATATATACGCACTTAAAACTGGAACAATCAATTAGATTAGGGAAAAGGGAGGGCAGCTAGGGTTTAAATAGGGGGTTTCCCAAACGGTTGTAGCAACTAGGGTCCCAACCAGTTATAGGGAAAAAAGGGGGCTCAAAAAAAGGATGTAGGTAACTAGGGTCCCAAAGCAGGTTATAGGAGAGTAGGGTCCCAAAGGTTATGGGAAACTGGGATCCCCACGCGAGTTATAGGACAAAAAGGGAATAGATATTGAAAGCTCCAAGTAGCAAATGAAGTGTGTTGCCTGAGCCTATACATATAGTATATTGCGTTATTTTCCCACTGATCTACAACACTTTAGTTGCTCTTTCAGTGTTACTGTACCATAATAATAAAAAATGAGTTGTCTGCATAACATGTGCTATTTTTACATGCATTTCTGTGGAGATCTGGAAGTAACATTTACTAGCAAAACCTATAGAATTCAAAGACCTAATGGAAATATCAGGAGCCTATGGAATAATCACTGACTTCTTTGGGGTTATCCTAGGTAATTTACACTATGATAATTGTGCAAGAAAGGTATAAAATACGAAAATATGAAAGTTAAGACACATGTGCTACATCTGGATATCTTTATTGTAGACGTTTCGCCATTCCAGTGGCTTATCAATACAGATTCTAGGACATAATTGGAAGACAGTAGAACTATATAAAAAAGATAAGGTATTCAGATCCCTCGCTGTGAACACTAACTCCAAGGCGGAGGGACTGATTACCTCATCTTTTGTATATAGTTCTATTGTCTATTGTTCTATTGTTGTGATAGAAACACAGGCCTTATCTCTAGGCTTTATTGAACATAGATCTTCATATTACTTCTGCAACAACAAAATATAATGACTAGGTACATCTAATAATGGCTTCTACAGGATGGTGATGTCTTGCATATGTCAAGAGAAAAGTTATAACTACATGGCAACATATTTAAACTCACCATGTAATCTGCATCGCAGATAAATGGATAAGTTATAGAGAAGAATCACACACCATGTGTTGTGCCCATGACCACCACCAAAACTGTTGTGTTGTTGTTAAGGGCCCCTAGAGGGGTGCAGTATTATCCTGCTGCTGCTCCTCACAGGACCAGGTATCACTACAATCTCCCCCTTTCCTAAATATCAGAGACAGTAATCTCCCAAAACTGTTAGGTGAGGCGACGTAACGTCCGACTTCGTAGCCCTTGAGGCCACTCTTCACCATGTTCCGATTTTTCCAGCGGGGTTTGATTAAAAACTGCTGGAGCAGGAATCCTCTATTTCCCATAGGGGTAGTCTCAAGGCGGCTCTTTCCAGGAGGGGGAAAACGAAGCATCTTTCACATCTAAATGGTCGTAGCTTGAGATCCACACTAATAGGGATTCCAACTGGGGCTTAAATGTTTGTAGTACTGTAGATCTCTTCACCATTGTGTAGCGAATTGTGGGCGAATGTGGGATTAGCTTGCTGAGCTCTACCTCTTCCACTTAAAGGATCCGTCTTGTTCATCCTACGGTGACTCTTCAGGGTGCAACAGGTCCAGGGATGACATAACCAAGTGGGCAACGGAGGCGACCCGTAGAGGAAAGACGGTGAATAGTGAGGAGTCTTTCATGAGGGGGTTGCATTAGTAAGCTGTGCCACAGCAGTGATCTATAGAGTGATGAGACATCCGGTAGGACAGTTTGCAGTGTTGAACAGGTAGATTGCGCGACTTTAATGTCATTGAACTGCCTTCCATATAGTACCATTGAACCGCTCCACTTGACCATTGCCTCCTTGAGGGTTGTAGCTTGTTGTTCTGCTGCAGGCATTTCCTTTGCTTAGCAAAAACTCTTGGGAAGTTCGTTACTCCATGAACGATGGATCCCCTGTTGAATGGATATAAGTGGGCATACCCAAAAATAGAGAACAACTGTTGAAAGACAACTAATAAAACAGTTGAAGCAGGCCATTATTTGCACTGGGGGAATACAAAGGGGAACCTTGAATATTCATCTACTATGTTAACGGAAATACCTAT
Organism: Cherax quadricarinatus; assembly: GCF_026875155.1. Lineage (NCBI taxonomy): Eukaryota > Metazoa > Arthropoda > Malacostraca > Decapoda > Parastacidae > Cherax > Cherax quadricarinatus. The sequence goes on from NW_026507690.1 coordinate 3,119, forward strand.
TCTGATTTGTGCTGGTAGAGGTCTTTGAAATCTTATATTCAATCTTTCGAAAGGCTTGGGTGGATATTTTATGAGATGACGTCTTTCTGGCTGATGAAAGTTGGCTTGCACTCTGCATTACTCTGCATGCTCTGATCCACTTGTCGCACATCTTCCACTGAGTAGGGGCTGTTCTTTGATTTGACAAAATGGTACAGGACGTTTGTAAATCCTGGGGTTGGACACAAAGCTTTTGTGGAGAGATGAGAGTGTTGCAAATCATGACATGCTGCTCCACAGTGGGACCTAGAGATATGCAATCAGGTGAGATGTTCTCTTGACCCGGTTCGGATTACAGAATATCAAAAGTCCATAACCACGATAGTTCCATCTCCAGCGTAATATCTTGTCATTCTTTATCCCTACTTTTGTGCCTCTTGTCGAAACATATCATCACGGACCGTGGTCAGTCCCTTATGGTGAAATGTCAACCAGTTAAATAATGCTCCAGTGGCGACTGCTTCTATGATGGCCTGGGTTCCTTTTCTACAGGCAGCATAACATTTCTCTGATCCTTGAAAAGTTCTCGGAAAAAAGAAGGCTACTGGTGTCGTCTGCCTGAGGATAAGACTGCAGCAAGGCAAATGTCAGATGCATCCGTTTCCACTTCGAATGGTGGGACTCTCAATGGCTTGAACTATGAGTTTCAATGTCCTGTTTGAGAGTATGGAAAAACGGCTTCTGCTTCCTTTTGTCACAGGGAAATGTGGTAGCCTCAATGGGCGGATTCTTTACTTGAATAGTTGTAGATCCATTGGGGTAATAAGCAAAGAGAAAGAGTTATTCGGAGTGACTTTTTGGTCTTGAGGCATTGGAAGTTCCGTAGAGGTCGTAGTCGTTCAGGGGTCTGGGAATATTGAACCTCCTTCCACTACATACACAAGGATGCTAAGCCTTTTAGTTGAAAAAAGTGCACTCTTTTCCTCATTGTAACTGATATTTTTCTTCTTGGCGGCTTCCAATAACTTTTCAAGGTTTTGCATTCATGTTCCTCTGGGTCTTGCCACAAAAAGGTAACATTATCTAATACGCGTAAGTTCCCATGAAGGTGCTCTTCCTGAATGAGTGGAATCCATAATTCGATGGAAGCAGGCTACCCATTGGTGACTCCAAAAGGGGACTCTGGTAAAACTCGAGACAGGCCAATCATAGCCTGAAACGCTGTGTATGGTTTATATTCATTCCTTATAGGGACTTGATGATAGGCACTCTGCAGATCAATTGTGCTAAAAACGTAGTACTGAGCAAATTTTGTTCACTGTATCGACATTCGAGGCTAAGAGGTACCCATCAAGAAGTGTAAATTTGTTGATTGTCTCAGGAGTAATCGATAGCCAGTCTCCAGTTTCCTATAAACCTTCCTTAACAACAACTAAACTGTGCACGCCAAGGAGAATCTTCGGTTTCCTTATAATACCCTCCTTCCAGCAGCCTCTGAGTTCTTTCTCAATGAAATCGTATCCTCATAAGAATAGCGGCGTGACTTAGCTGATTATAGGATGGCAATCCGCGGTAAGGATTTGCAAACAGCTTTGGGGGTCTACCCTTAAAAGTGCTAGTCCACAGACAACAAGAGGAAGGCAGTTCACCTCCATATGTTAACGGTGATGACACTACCATGCAGCCTCTGGAAAGTCCTGACCCAGGATAACATAGAGCCACAGTTGTGGCAGAATAGCTAAATGTACATCTTGATAATCCATTCCTATTAAATCTGAGATCCACTCTACATACAAAACCCTAAGGTCTGAATAGGAGAGAGTTGTTGATGCCATGGAAACGGTACTGATGAGTGATGTAGAGTCAAGGAGGAGCCGTTTTTTAACTAAGTCAAGGTTTGAATGAAAACTCTCTGAGCTGCCCACTATCAATAAGACCATCTACTTCTGTTCCTTTGATGAATACTTCACAACTGCCCTTTGTCAGTGAATTTGGAAGTAGCCGCAGAAGTCACTGTTCTAGAGTCGCTATGATCATGGAAATGTGTTGGAGGCACTAGCTCTTGTTGATGCATTAGCACGGACATACTTTCGCAAAGTGGACCCTTTCTTGTGGCATTTTATGGCACAATGCTTCACGTGCAGGACAATTTGGACGATGGATGTCTTGAAAAACCACAAAAGAAACACCACCGTACCTGTGCTGCTGTCACTGAGGCAGGTTCCACAGTAACTTCATTGCAAGAGTCTTGGTCCAGGAATTCAGCACTTACCACTCGAGAAGGCTGAGCGGTACTGTATATCAGAATTCTTTGGGCTGAATTCTAGAGCTCTTGCCTGGTACAAAGGAGCAAAAGCTAAGTCGAGGAGTTTTTATTCTCCAATAAACGCTGCTTATTTTGGTGATTGCAGGGCCACTGATAAAAGCATCCCTGATGGACTCTTCACAATACTGAGCAGCTGTCACTGATTGGAAGTGACAGGTCCTTACCTCAAGATTTTCATGTGCTGAAAGTATTCCTCTAAGGACTCATCAATCTGCTGTCGGCGGAGTTGCAAGGCTGGATAGCGTGCAAAGGAGATTTAATTTGTAGGTTTATATACTGAGAATGAGGGGTTTTGATAGCATCTTCGTAGGGTATTACACTCAGAAATAGCCTATCATATATCTTAGGTGACACAAAATTGATGAGCAGACTGTTTATTTAGATTTCATTTAGGAGGGCTCCCAAGAAGTTTTCGAAAAGTCTTAAACCAGTGCTTCCTTCATGAGCAGCCGTTTTGCATAATGCTGGGGTCACCAGTCTGCCTCTCAGGTTTCAGTAAACGCTCCATGTTGTGATGTAGTCTAGCGCAGAGATCACCACCAGGTTAGCCAGGATTCTATGTTCAATAAATTTGTTGTGATAGAAACCCAGGCCTTATCTCTAGGCTTTTTATTGAACATAGAATCTTCATAGTACTTCTGCCAACAAACAAAATATAATGACTAGTACATCTAATAATGGCTTCTACAGGGATGGTGATGGTCTTGCTATATGTCAAGAGAAAAGTTATAACTAAGGCCACATATTTAAACTCACCATTGTAATCTGCATCGCAGATAAAATGGAATTAAAAGTTATAAGAGAATCACACACCATGTGTTGGTGCCCATGACCACACCAAACTGTTGTTGTTGTTGTTAAGGGCCCCTAGAGGTGGTGCAGTATTACCTGCTGCTGCCTCCTCACAGGACCAGTATCACTACACCATTTATGTCTAGGTATCTGTATTTGATAAAGCACTTGGATGGCGAAAACGTCTACAATAAAGATATCCAGATGTTGCACATGTGTCTTAACTTTCACTATGATAATTGTACTTATGTGCACCTGTGCCTAAATAAATTTATTATTTTCCCCTTTCCCTCACAATGGAATTGTTGTCTCTGATCTAATTTCTCCCTCTCCCAGCTTCTCTGTTCTCATCATGGGATGGTTGTTGTGAGGGCTCTCATTAAGGAACTCAAACTTATAACAAGCCCAGACTTGTATTCCAACCTGATTTGCCACCCATTCCCCTTAAATGGAAATTTCAATGGGTTCCCAGTGGAAATAAAGTCATTGGACTTTTAAGGTTATCTTAGGTAATCTACATATTATACTGCTATGTATGATAATTTATATAACAATTTTATATGTACCTGTACCTGAATTAAACCTTACTTGACCCCTGTGAGTTTATACAACATTCCCAATATACATATTTGTTCATGGATTAACTTTGACCCCTTACAGTTGGTTACCTCAAAAATCGAACTTTAATCCGTTCCAGGAGTAGTTCCTAAATTCGAAATTCTGAAATTTCGAAGCTATATTTCCCATAAGAAATTAATTGGAAATAAATTAATCCGTTCCAGAAACAAAAGTATTCACACAAAAAAATTCATTTTATAGAGATTAATTACAGTTTTCATACAACAAATTACAATAGTTTTTTTAATTATGTATAGTTTCAGTAATACATATTAAATAACATTTGTTACTTACCTTTATTGAAGATTGGTGATGGCATCTGGAAGATAGGGAGGAGAGAGGCGAGTGGGGTTAGTGGTTTGGAAGGAGGAATCCCCCTCCATGAGGACTTCAGGTAAAAGCCCTCTCTGGGGTTACATCCCTTCTCGTCTTTTATGCCACTAGGACCAGCTTGAGAGTCACTGGACCTGTCTCACAAAATAACTGTCCACAGTCCTCTGTTTCTGCACCTCTTTAACATTTCCCTAAAATGGGACATGGTTCTGTCACTGAACTTGTTTTGCAAAGTGGCTTCCTGGTTTCAGCTTGCTCAGGGTGGTTACTTCTTCACAAAACATTTGGACATATTCCACTTTTGGCACAAATCTCCTTAATCTATGAAGGGAAGGCACCTCATCCATCCCTCCTTCCTCCTCCTCTGAAGTTAAGTTCCTCAGCTGTGGTCTGGATACTGCTCCAGGATGAAGCTCTTGCAGCATCTCTCAAGTGGTTAGCTCTTCCCTGTGGTCCTCCACAAACTTTTTTACCCATCCTCACACTCACCTCCAACCCCACGGGTGTTCCCCTATGCCACAATAGAGTCCACAACAGGCAGAGGTTGAGGCGGGTTCAGGGTCAGCCTCAAACCCTTCAAAATCCCTCTTTTGGACACAATCTGGAACACTGGTCTCCAGCAGAGTTCAAAGTCCTGGAAGTTTCACTCCCTCCAAGCCAATTACCCTATAAGGCTTTATGGAGCTGTAGATGTTGAAGTGATTCCTCCAGAAACTCTCTTAGGGTCAACTTAGAGTCTGTTGGTCACTTCAAAGCACTTTTCAAACACTGCTTTTGTGTAGAGTTTTTGAGTTGAAATGACCTGCTGGTCCATGGGCTGGAGGAGAGGAGTCGGAGTGATTTTAGGAGGGCCAAGGACACTTCACTTTTATAAAACTGAAGTCCTTAGACAGAAGGTCTATAAGTTTTGGAGGATGAGCAGGAGCATTGTCCATTAACAGGAGGGGCACTTGAGGGCAATTTCCTTTTCCTGGAGGTATTTTTTCACACTGGGGGGCCAAAACCCCCCCCCCACTTTCATAGACCCACTTTTGAAAATTTTGTCTTGTGACCCATGCCTTATGATTAGCTTTCCACAAGGACACATAACTTGTTCTTAATAGACCATTGTTTTTCTTAAACCTCTGGGATTTTCTGAATGATACACAAGTAAAAGCTTCACTTTAAATGCACCCCTAGCCATTTATATGCACAGAACAAAAGAGTAAGCCTGGTCTCATAGGGCTCTGTGTCCTGGAGTGCCTTTTCCTCCTGTGTGATGAAGGTCTTTTTTGGCATTATCTTCCAAAAACAAGCCTGTTTTTGTCACAATTAAAAAACACTTGTTAAGGTTTGAATTCTTCACTGTCTATGTAACCTTAAACTCCTGTACAAACTTCTTAGCACCCGGTTTGTCTGAAACTGGCGGCTTTGCTCACCAGTTTTTTTTGGTAGAGTTTAACACCTTTCGCAACTCAGCTTCCTGATTTGTTCTTTCTTTGCCAGGATAGCCCGATGGTCGACTTGTTTTTCCCATGCATCCTAGGCAAGTCAACAAGTTCTCACACCACTCTCATTCTGTTGTATTATTTCCTGCTTCTCATCTATGGTGTTCTCCACTTTTCTTTACCACAGGGTGTAACATAGCAAGTTCTTTGGCCCCATGGACAGCTTATTTCCACAGTCCCACCAAACACTAAACACAATGAAATAATCGTTTATAAAATGTTGTGCAATGAGAGTGAAGGTTGTGTTCACTTCAAGCACAAACAAAGCTAGATTTGCTCATGGCGCTCCTCGCCAGGGACGGCGGACAAAGCGGGCCCATGGGACATGTCCCGATCCGGCAGTCGAAAAGAGGGGGGTTTCGATATTAGGGACACGTTGTCGAAAAAAAAATGTTCCTGTTTTCGAAACGTTTGATGTGATACATTCGATTTTGAGGTTCAACCGTATTAGTCATTATAGTCACGAGGAGCTAAATTTGTAGGCAATATACGATATTTTGGGAATGGGAGATGTGAAGAAATTATAGTCTGATCCGAGGAAAGGAATGGGAGGGGGGGGGGGGGGCCACAATTAGTTGTAACAAGGAGTGTTCACCAGCACCAAGACACCTCCCTAAAGTCTATCTAGGAGGTAATCATATTTGTGGCATGAGAGAGATTAGATCCAATTTCTGATTTTTATTATTATCATAATCACGGGTGAGCGATAGAAATAAAACCTGTAGGATTATTTTACAGCGCCTGTGGGGGATGGAAGGGAATTCTGGTTAATTAGGGGAACTGAGCACAATCCAATTCCCTGGATCAGAGCCCCTCACCAGCGTCTAGGAACCTCCATGAGGGGTCTAATTTCTGAATAAGGAGCCCTTCATCGGCATCAAGGCCTCCTTTGAAAGAGTAAAAAAAAAAAAAATACCATCAAATTTGCATGGGTTATACGGGTTTGCGCGCAAGGCTTAAGAGATTGGAGCAAGTTAACTTGTGTGAAGGTTGAACTTATGAGGTAACAAAGTCGAAAGATGGAGTGACAAATAAGCGTTGCTTTAAAATGTCTTTTGTCTGCATGAACCTGAACCCACCTCGGTAAGCAGTTCAAGTTTTATATTCATCATCATGAACATACTTTTGGGTGTAAATGTTGAATCAATCCCCTCCCTCCCCCCAGGTCAAGGTCAGTACTTTGAGAGTAAGATTAATTCAGGTATACACCAATACCCCAGTTATATAGTTATCGAAAAAGATTATCATACATAGAACCTGGGATAACCCAGAAGGAAACGTCACAGTTGACTTAGTTTCCACTGCTTAGAATTATTATTTAATCAAAGGGGAAAGCGCTCCTAAAACCAGTAGGATTCTACAGCGCCCGGGAGGGGGGGGGGATGTTGGGGAAGGCATTTCGGCTTACTTCGGTGGAACTGGAGCACAGTTCAATTCTAAATCAAGAGCCCCTACACCAACATCAAGGAACCTTCATGAGGGGCACTGCTTATGATAGCTCTTGATCCAAGGTATTAGTCAGCCTTCTCTGCTGCGTTTATTAAATCGCATCCATGCCACAGATTAACAAGTTACCCTCGATAATTAATAGAATTCGTGGTCATTATTTAAAGCTGCTAGGTGGTGTTCGGTGATAATGGATAAGTTTAATGTATGCTGCTGGAAACCCGTAGACCAGCGGGTATTAACCTGGGTTTATCCATTCCCCTTGGGGGCCCATGGGAATCAAAAATAGAGGGTAAGGTACTCTGAAACAATTTTAAAAAATGTGATTTTGTTTTAAATTAAAAGGTCACCAGTTGTTCCTAGCTATCCATAATTGTAGATGTAAAACCAAGCTATTGATCTTATCTTGACATCTTTTGAAGGTTATATTGGTAGCCCAACACGAGTTGGTAGGGGCGGTTTATTTTATTTCGAGTCTAGTCTGAAGTGGGTAATTGGGGGCATCGTTGAGCAATCTAACTGGGGGTATGTAATCGAAAATACCCCTGGATTATATTGTCATAAACCTGTTAGGTAAATAATACGTTACTAGGTCATCCAAAGACCAATAAATAGTTTTTGATACTTATAAAAAGAACCCCCCTCCCCCTCCCACATAAACTTGAAAACCACCCGGAGGCTGATGTGGGGCCCAAGATTTACCTATCAACCCTAACAAAAAAAGAAAGAATAAAAAACACGTTGACCATTGTGGGTTTAGCGCTTAGATTTGATTGTAATAAGAACAAAGTGGCCGGCTAGCTTGTTAAGAACGGATGATAATATTTTTTTTGTTGTGTAGTGGTTCTGGGTGTGGGAGTGAGCACCTGGGGTCTGTACATCGACCACTGCAACCTTATTTAGGTAAGAAACACTTGCATACTGCAACATGAACATGCTGGATTAGGTGAAAATGGCTTCAGTTTTAAGATGCTGTGTTAAGGTCTACTCTTGCGTTCAATTCACTCCTGCTTATCATCTCCTTCCCTGTAATAATCAGCAGAGTTATCAACTTATGTCAATTTTTGCCACATACACTTCAAACTTTGCTTAAAATTCTTCTGCTATTGGGAAGATTTTAAAGTGTGCGTCACCGTCCTGTACCTCAGACAACTATTTCTCCTGGTTTTTGGTAGGTTTTTCCGTTGTTGTCTCGTCTGCTTCACAACGGTTTTCTTAGTGTCCAGTGTGGCCAATAGTATAATAACTCGCCTGTAATTGGAGGTAAGGTATTCTCCAGGGATAGTAGAGGGGTGGGGGTAGATGGGGTGGGTGGGTAGATCTTGTGTTGTGGGGTGGGATGGGGTCGCTATTGTGGGGGGGGGTGACTCGTGGTCGTGTTGTTAATGTGTGGGTCGGGAGGGTCATAAATGTACTATAATGGGAGACGGGAACGAAAAGAAAAGAAAGAGGGGGGTGTTATTAAATGATGATAAGAGCAAGATGGGTGTTGTATAAATGATGATAGAGAAAGAAAGAAAGAGGGGGGTGTAAGAAAAATGATGCTAGAGAACGAAAAGAAAGATGGGTGTGTGAAATAACTGATGATAAGAGAAAGAAAAGAAAGATGGGTGTGTATAAATGATGATAAGAGATAGAAAAGAAAGATGAGGGTGTGTAATAAATGATGATAAGGAGCAAAGAAAAAGGAAAAGATGGGTGGAAATAAATGATGATAAGAAAAGAAAAGGAAAGATGGGTGTGTAATAAAATGATGATAAGAGAAAGAAAAAAGAAAGAGGGGGGTGCTAATAAAATGATCGATTCAGAGAAAGAAAAAGGAAGATGGGTGTGTAATAAACTGATGATAAGAGGAAAGAAAAGAAAGAGGGGGGTGTTAATAAATGATGTAAGAGAACAGAAAACGAAGTGGTGTGTAGTAAATGATAGATAAGAGAGGAATAGGTAGATAATGATCAGAAGAAAAAGAACAGGTAATGATAGAAAAAGAAAGGTAGTGAATGAGAAAAAGGAAGGTAGATAATGATAAGAGAAAGAAAGGTGGTGGATAAGGATAAGAAAAAGAAGGATAGATAATGATATTAAGAAGACAGAAAGGTTATAAGAAAAAGAAAGGTAGTTAAATGATAAAGAAAAAGAGAGGGTCAGATAATTGACTAAAAGAAGGTAGATAATGATAAGAGAAAAGAAAAGGTACGAAATGATAAGCAAAGAAAGGTAGATAATGATAAGGAAAAGAAAGGTAGACTAATGATGAGAAAAAGAAGTCTCTAGATAATGATGAGAGAAAGAAAATTATAATAATGATAAGAGAAAGAAAAGGGAGAGAATGATAAGAGAAAGGAAAAGGTAGTTGATAGGAAAAAGAAAAGGTAGATAATGATAAGAAAAAGAAACGGTAATGATAAGGAAAAAAGGTTTATGAGAGAAAGGAAGGTAGATAATGATAAGAGAAAGGTAATGATAGGGCAAAAGGAAGGTACGGATAATGATAAGAAAAAGAAAGGTTAATGATGATAAGAGAAAGAAAGGTAATACGAAAAGAAAGGTAGTCCTGATAAGAAAAAGAAGGTAAGTGATAATGATAAGAAAAAGAAAGGTAGTGAATAATAAGAGAAACGAAAGGTAGATTAATGCTAGGCAAGAAGGGTAATGATCATAAGGCGACACGGTCATGCTAATAAGAAAGGGAGGTAGATATAAGAAAACTGAAGGTAAGAGAATGATAAGCGCACTTACTGTAACCTCCCCTTCTTTACTCTCCAATCTCCTTCACCTCCTTTACTAACCATCTCCACTCTCCTGCCTTACTCACAACACTACTCTTCCCTCCCTTACTCACCTTCACCACCTCCCCCTCATTACTCACCATCACCTAACCCTCCCTTACTCACCATCACCTCCCCCTCCCTTACCATCACCTCTCCCTCCCTTACATCACCATCTCTCCACCTCTCCTTCCTTAACATCACCCACTCTCCCTCCTTTACCATCCTCTCCCTCCCTTATCACCACCTTCCCCCTTCCCTTACTCGCATCACCTCCCCCCCCTACTATCACCTCCCTCCTTACTCACCATCACCTTTCCTCATTACTCACCATTCCACCTATCCTCCCTTACCATCACCACCTCTCCCTCTTTATTCACTATCACCACATCTCCCTCCCTTATTCACTATCACACACTCTCCCTCCTTACTATCACCACATCTCCCTCCCTTATTCTACTATCACCACCTCTCCCTCCCTTATTCACTATCACCACCTCTCCCTCACCTTACTTTCACCACCTCTCCCTCCTTATTCCACTTTCAACCACCTCTCCCTCCCTTATCCTGGAGTTTACCTGGAGGAGAGTTTCGGGGGTCAACGACCCGCCGGCCCGTTCTGTGACCAGGCCTCCTCCTGGTGGATCAGCGCCTGATCAACCACGGCTGGTTGCTTCTGGCTGCACGCCAAACCAACGTTACGAGCCACAGCCGGTGATCAGGACTGACTTTAGGGTGCTTTCCGAGTGCCAAGCTTGGCAAGGACTGGCAGGGGTCTGTTGGTAATCCCCCTTATGTGTGCTGGGAGGGCAGTTTAGTTTAGCCCATTCTCTTTCCATCCCAAAAATACATTACAATACTATACTTTCCCCCCCATCTAAAACAATTTGCTTATTATCATAAATCCCTATCCCTCCCCCTCACCCCCCATCTAATCTCACCTTTCCGCCTACTACAAAATAATTACGATAATCCCTTAACTTAACACTACCCACACTTCAAAAAACCTTATACAACCACCATAACACACCACCATCTCCCCTCACCCACATCTCTCTCTCTACTCTCAATCACTCCCCTTGTGTTATCCTTACCCTTGCTTAACATTGCTAGACTTAAAAAAATACGCGCTTCGCACTTAGATATCTCCCTCACTGAACCATCCTATCACTCAACCTCTCTACTCCTTATTCACTCATCACCCCCTCCTCTCTCCTTAACTATCCTCAACCCCTCCACTCCACCCACCTTCCTCTCACAGTCTCTCACCACCTACTCACCTATTTCTTTGTATCACTCACCACCGTGTCATCTCCTCTAATCGTTCACAAACACACCCCCCTCTCTCATTTTCCTCACGCTCACCACCTCCCTCTCACTCATCTTTCTCTAAGGATCTCCCCCCCCCCCCCCCCGTTAATTAAAAAATCTCTCCATACCCTCCGACCCCACCCCCCCACACCCTCCTCCACAACTCATCATTCCTCCCCCCCCCCTCCCCCCCCCCCCCCATCCCCCCCCCTGATCTCCCCAAGAAAAACCCCCCCATACTCTTATCCTCTCACTTCCTACACTATCCTTAAACCCACACAATCACAAAACACGACAGGGCTACCCCACCACACTTACCAATTGGTTGCTACACACACACACACACACACACACACACACTCACACACCACACACACACCCACACACACACACACAATGTAGTTCCCATTTGCAAAAATAGGAGACAGGAAAACCCGCAGGCTATAAAACTATAGACCTGTGTAATTTACTGTAAGTTATGGCAAAATTATGGAGAAGAATTATCAGGGGAGAAGGAGAGAGAGTGGTGGAGGCACTTGGAACGAACAGGAGTATAAATGCCACCTAGCACGGATTCACGGAAGGCAGAAACTGTGTCACAAACCTTCTGGAGGTTTTAACGATAAAATAACAGAAGTAAGACAAGAGGAGAGAGGGAGGTGGGTTGTGATTGCTTTCTTGGACTGCAAGAAGCCTTTGACACAGTTCCTCACAAGTGATTAGTGCAGAAGCTAAGCATCAGGCGAAATATAACAGGAAGAGCACTGCAATGGATCAGAGAATACCTGACAGGGAGGCAACAACGAGTCATGGTACGTAATGATGTATCACAGTGGGCACCTGGACGAGCGGGGTCCCACAGGGGTCGGTCCTGGGACCAGTGCTATTTTTTGGTATATGTGAACGACATGACGGAAGGGTTAGACTCAGAAGTGTCCCTGTTTGCAGATGATGTGAAGTTAATGAGGAGAATTAAATCTGATGAGGACCAGGCAGGACTTCAAAGAGACCTGGACAGACTGGACACCTGGTCCAGCAAATGGCTTCTCGAATTTAATCCTGCCAAATGCAAAGTCATGAAGATAGGGGAAGGGCACAGAAGACCACAGACAGAGTATAGGCTAGGTGGCCAAAGACTGCAAACCTCACTCAGGAGAAAGATCTTGGGGTGAGTAAAACAGAGCATGTCTCCGGAAGCACACATCAATCAGATAACTGCTGCAGCATATGGGCGCCTGCAAACCTGAGAACAGATTCCGACACCTTAGTAAGGAATCATTAACGACACTGTACAACCGTGATATGTTCAGGCCCATACTGGAGGTATGCAGCACCTGTTTGGAACCCGCACTTGATAAAGCAGTCAAGAAAATAGAGAAAGTACAAAGGTTTGCAACAGGTTAGTTCCGGAGCTAAGGGGAAATGTCCTAGAAGAAAGATTAAGGGAAATCGGCCCTGACGACACTGGAGGACAGGAGGGTCAGGGGAGACTGATATCGACATATAAAATACTGCGGGAATAGACAAGGTGGACAAGGACAGGATGTTCCAGGGAGGGGACACAGAAACAAGGTGGCCACAATTGGAAGTTGAAGACAAAATGAGGTCAGAGAGATAGTAGGAAGTATTTCTTCAGTCTAGAGTTGTAAGGCAGTGGGAATAGCTAGAAAATGACGAGTGGAGGCAGGAACCATACACAGTTTTAAGACGTGGTTTGATAAACGCTCATGGAGCGGGGAGAGAGAGGCGTCTAGTAGGCAAACCGGTGAAGAGGCGGGGACAGGAGCTAGGACTCGACCCCTGCAACCACCAAAATAGGTGGTACAAATAGGTTGTGTACCACCCACACACGCACACACGGCGCACACACACACACACACACCACACACACACACACACACACACACACACACACACACACACACACACACACACACACACCACACACTACACACACGCACACACACACACACACAGAGGAGAGGTAGGGGGATATGATAACGACAAATAAAATACTGAGAGGATTCAACAAGGTGGACAGGGACAGATGTTCAGAGATGGGACCACAGCAAGAAGACACAGTTGGAAGTTTGAAGACTCAGATGAACCACAGGGATGTTAGGATGTATTTCTTCAATCACGAGTTGTCAGGAAGTGGAGTTTAAATCTGGGAAATGATGTAGTGGACGCAGGAACATACATAGCTTTAGGAACGAGGTATGAATAAAAGCTCATGGAGCGGGAAGAGAGTGACCGAGTAGCGGCCAGTGAAGAGGAGGGTCCAGGAAGCTGTGACTCGACCCCTGCAAACCACAACTAGGAGAGTACACACACCACGGGGCCAAGAATTAAGACTCGCCCCTGCAAGCAACATATACTAGGGTGAGTAAATAACATTACACATGAAACCGAAGTAACAGTATGTTCAACAAGAGAAGAAAGTGGCTGGGATGGACACTTTCTTTCCTTGTTGAACATTGTTTGATTCATACCTCACAAGAGGCTGGGTCAATTGAGATTCAGGCAACAGTAACAGGGAACGTAATCCGGTAGATAGAATCAAAAGATTATATTAGGAAGGAAGTAAAGAAAGGGACTCTCAGGCATGGAGACTTCAGGAAGTGGAAGTGTAACATGAAGAGTGACACAAGGATCATTATTAAGACAGTACTGTTTCTGGCTAATGTGAAGTTATTCTAAATGGGATTGTTTCAGATATATCCATGTTGAGGATGCTAAAAACAGATGAGGACAAGGAAGGCTTCCAAGGGATCTGGCAAATTGCAAGAGTGGTAGATAAAGTGGTTGCTTGATGAATTGAAACCCAGTAACAGCTTGATAATGAGACTGGGGAAAGGACTAAGAAGACTGGAAACGAGATATTGACCTTGGGAGGCTCTAGACTTTACTCAGAAAAAGACCTAGAGGTGAAAAAAAAAAGGGGGGGGGGCCCCCAAGTGCTCATTTTTATAACGCTAGTGGTCACATCAGCCTAATAACCTCTGCAAACAACATTCATTGGCAAAATCAAAGAATAGGTCTTCAAGATTTCAGCAAAGAGTAATTCCGGGTTATTTATACAAGCACGCAAGGCCCATCTAGGATTATGCAGCTCAAATATAGAGCCCGCCCTGAAAAAGATATGTTAAGAATGTGCCGAAATATGCAGCAAGCTTGTTCCTGAAACTTGAGGCTAAGGGGGATGAACAACGAGGAGAGGCTAACGGAATCAGAAACCTAACATCAGTCGAAGGACAGAAAGAAGCCGGGGGAAGAGAAAATAAAAAGGGGGGAGACATGACAAACATACAAATGTTCAGGGGGGAATTGATATGGTAGACAGGGATGGGCCAGTTTGAGAAAGTGAATTCCGGGATACGTTGGAAAGTCAATCAAAGATGAGTCATAAGGGATGTCAGGAGTATTTCATTGTCTCAGAGGGTGGTTGCGAAAGTATAATGTTATCTTGGTGAGGAAGTGAAGCGGATGCAGGCTCTCTACATAGTTTTAAGAGCAGGACAGAGTCCACGAGGGCTAAGAGAGTGAATCAGGAAGAATGGCAAGTTGAGCGAGGCACAGCCAAGACCTGAGAAATCAACCCCTGCAACTACAATTGGTGTGAACCAGACACAACACACACACACACACACACACACACCACACACTCACACACACACACACAACACAAACAGTTAAACCTTCCAGTAAAAAAAGTCCTCACTCAGATAAGAAATGATGTAATCATTTGTTCATGTATTAACTTTTCACCCTGTAAGCTGTCAGTTAACAATTATGGTGATGAGCTAAACTTGTACGGATTATACAACACCGGGGAAATGGGGGATAATCAGGTTTTGGATTTCAAGGAAGGGGGAGAAAACGACTCCAATCACTGAATCAAAACCCCTTCACTGCATCAGGGCACACCTCGAATATGTAACCTTGCTTAAGCTAGCAAAAATGTTGAGGCTAGTTCCTGGCTCCATTGTGGGCCTCTGTAATCAAATCAAGATATATTTCTTTCTCCTCTTTATCGCTTGGCTACCACTCAGTGGATGAATGTGGGGTGTGAACTACCACTCAGTGGATTGAATGTTGGGTTGACTACCACTCAGTGGATGAATGTGGGGTGATACCACTCAGTGGATGAATGTGAGGTGGACTACCACCCACTGGTTGTATGTGGGGTGGCTACCACCCACTGGATAGAATGTGGCGGTGACTACCACCCACAGTATGAATGTGGGGTTGGCTACTACCCACAGTATGTGTTTACTGGAGTTTACCTGGAGAGACGGTTTTCGGGTCAACGCCCCCCGGCCCGGTCTGAGAACCAGGCCCTCCTGGTGGATCAGCGTCACCTGATCAACCAGGCTGTTGCTGCTGGCTGCACGCAACCAACGTACGAGCCACAGCGGCTGATCAGAAAACTGGACTTTAGCGTTCTTGTCCACAGTGCCAGCTTGAAAGACTGCCAGGGGAGTCTGTTGTAATCCCCCTTATGTGTGACTGGGAGGCAGTTGAACAGTCTCGGGCCACCTGACACTGTATTGTATGGTCTCTTAACGTGACTAGTGACAACCCTGCTTTTCATTGGGGGGATGGTGCATCGTCTGCCAAGACTTTTGCTTTTCGTAGGAGTGATTTTCGTGTGCAAGTTCGGTTATAGTCCCTTGGATTTTCAGGTGTATAATAATCATGTATCTCTCCCTCCTGCGTTTCATGAGGAAACAGGTTTTAGAAACCTCAAGCGCTCGCCTTCCCAGTAATTGAGGTGTTTTATCTCCGTTATGCGCGCCGTTGAGTTCTCTGTACATTTCTAGGTCGGAATTTCACCTGCCTTGAATGAAAGGTGCTGTTAGTAGAGTGCAGCAATATTCCAGCCTTAGATAGAACAAGTGACCTGAAGAGTGTCATCTGGGCTTGCCCTCCTAGCTTTAGAAGGTTCTTCATTATCCATCCTGTCATTTTTCTAGCAGATGCGATTGATACAATGTTATCCAGGATGTGGGGTGAATATCGTTCCCAGCTTGAATATAGGTTGATTATCTGTTAATAATGAATACGAATGAGATTGACTACCACCCATAGAATGGGCATGATGCCTGACTACCATTGCCACCATGGGAATGGGTATGAGTGCCTGGACTGCCAATTACACTATAGGAATGGGTTTACTAAGTAATCCTGACTACCACTATAGGATGGGTATTGAGTACCTGGACTACCGCTCCCACCATAGGGCGTGCGGTACTGAGTACCTCCACTATACTACACCATGGGTTACATACAAACTCATAGAAAAATATCAACCCAATCTTTGAATGATGATAATTAACCGTTTATTGATGCTCTGAAAAAAGTAATATATACAGTATATTTATACAAGGCGAGTCTCACCTGGTCAGACTAAAATAGATTGTTGATAAAAAAAAACTGAATGTCAACAGAGGCCAGTGTGCCTAGGGGGGGGCCCCCCCCAAAAACCCCCGGGGTTTTTTTGGTATCACATTTATCTCCAGGGAATTTAAGGCCACTTTAAAAAAAATGTCATTTTTATATTATATTTTTCCCCTCACAGTCCATTAGAAGAGAGATCGTAGTAAGTGGTGGGTCATTATTTACTTTATCTCAGTAAAAGAGGATTTTTTTTTTTAATTTTGCATCGGAAGGAAATATGCGAGTTTCACTTAGCTTGGAGTTAGTTAATGTTTGTGTGTAGCCACATTGTTAAGTGAAGTGTTGTAGGTGGTTAGTAGAGTGATGGAGTGTTGGTGAGAGTGAGAGTGAGAGAGAGAGAAGAGAGTGAGAGAGAGAGGAGGAGAGAGAGAGAGAGAGAGGAGAGAGAGGAGACGAGAGAGAGAGAGAGGAAGAGAGAGGATGAGGAGAGAGAGGAGAGAGAGAGAGAGAGATGAGAGAGAGAGAGAGAGAGAGATTACCTTCATGGAGATCTCTAAGTGTAGTCCTCAGTGGAAACGGAAACAGCAAGGCATCCTATTGGTGCATAGCGTTTCCACAAGGAAGCGTGCTGTGGGTCCACTGTTATGGAATGTCTACCTTCATCGACCTTCTTCATCTCATCCCGAATCACATGCATATGCAGACGACTGTACACTGACATTCACTATCCAAGAGAAGAGAAATGCCTGTGCTTAAGCTACATCATATCACCAGCTGGGCTATATCAGCTGGGGAAATAGATGGCAGTAACATTTGCACCTGACCAAAACGCAAATGATGATCGTTCTCTAGGCACCATGATGGTTAATGCTGGTGCAGTAGTAAGGATATGAATGGGAGGTGTTGGCACCTGGAGAAGAAGTTGATATCCTGGGATGTGAAATTTGACTCAAACTAACCATGATGAACCATGTTGTAAATCTTGCAAACAAGGCAGCCAGGAAGCTTACAGCACTTCGCCCGTATCTCGCATCTGCGCTTGACAGTTAGGGGTTGCAAGATTCTGTTAGAGGCACAAGTACGCTCACACCTTGAGGTATGCTCCATTTCTTGGTTTGCATGCTCCCCCTCTCATCTGCGACTGCTTGACAGAGTAGAGAACAGAGGGCAGACGTCTCATTCTCTCGCCTTGGACCCCTTCCTGGATAGATCTGTCATTTCAGCAGAGCCTTCAAATAGGAGGTATGTGGGTGGCCTTCACTGTTATGACAAGGCCAAATATTGGTCAAAAAAATACCACACTTGGATCATTCGGGGACAGCGTGAAACAAGCTTTTATGCACAAGACGCGGCAGAAAGCAGCAAACTTCACTCTGGCTGTTACCCTTCTCCAGAACATCACTCATCTGAAAATCATACATACCAGGATGACACGGTATGGAACACATTCGTACAGCATAATGGAATTGTCAAACGAGATTAGTCAAGTTGATCAAATGAAAATGCTGGCCCACAGGATGGGCTCCCAACTTCTCCAGCTCCCTTACTTGTTGTCTCATAACGATAAAAATGCTTTCATAATGAGGCTGATGTAGGGTAACAGCTCTTAGCTTGTCAATAAAGTATAAGGAATCTTAACCTTTTAATATAGTTGTCAATAAAGCTAGGGGGATTCCTTAACCTTGTCAAACCATGTGTATAAAAAAAAAAAAAAAAAAAAAAGAGGAGAGAGAGAGAGAGAGACGAAGATGAGAGGAGAGAGAGAGAGAGAGGGAGAGAGAAGAATGATCACGAGGACACCTCGGTGCTGTCGACGATCAATGTACCCACTCACACTACCTCCTCCCCCTAACCCCCCTAACAACACCCCCCTCCCCTGCCACCTCCCCCTCCTACACAACGGACCCCAGCAACATACCACCTCCTCCCCTCCCCTACCCCCCTCCCCTTACCAGCAGGGACGACCTTTTCATATCTCCAGCGATTCAGGGCTTCTCTTTTTTCTTAACATCAGACTTGATTATACCTCATTTCCGTAACGGGATTAACGCTTTCCCAATTAATAATAATAATAATAATAATAATAATAATAATAATAATATAAATAATAATTATAATAATATAATCACGTCTTCTTTATCTCTCAATCGGTTCTATATGTATCATGTTTTTTTTGGGTTTCAGGGCGAAGCGGTTAAACCCATACGAGTCATTACAGAGAGGTGGGGTGGTTAGCTCAGTTTCCTTGAATCAAGAGCCTTAAAGAGATTAATTTCTTCAGCAGTGTAATGTGTCTGACCTAAAACTTTTTGGTCCTGTTACAGTTTTACTGAACCCGTCATGCAAGTCACGACCCTACTGGAAATTAACAACCAACACTGGGAAATATAACAACAACACTGGGAAATACTAACAACAACACTGGAAATATAACGACCCCTACTGGAAATATAATCAACAACAGTGGGCAGTGGGTTGCGGAAAACAATATAAGTTCAATGATGAGAAATTTCAATTACTCAGATATGGTTAAACATGAGGAAAATTAAACTTCATCAGAGTACAAAACAAATTCTGGGCACAAATGAGCGAAAACACCAACGTCAAAAGACCTGGAGTGATTTAGTCGGAGGGGGATCTCACCTTCAAGGACCATAAAAAACATTGGTATCAATCGCATTGCTATGAAAAATGAAGGATGGATAATGAGAACCTCAAAACTAGGAGGCCAAGCCACGATGCACTCTTCAGGTCGCTTGTTCATCTAGGTGGAATATTGCTGCCACTCTAACAGCACCATTCAAAGGCAGTGTGAAATTGCGACCTAGAAAAAGTACAGAGAACTTTCACCGGCGGCGCATAACGGAGATTAAAACACTCAATTACTGGGGCGACTTGAGGTTTCCCCCTAAACCTGATATTCCTGGAAAGCAGGAGGGAGGATACATGATTAATATACACCTGGAAAATTCCTAGAGGGACTAGTACCGAACTTGCACACGAAAAAATCACTCACTACGAAAGCAAAAGAACTTGCAGACGATGCACCTCCCCCCAATGAAAAGCAGGCCCGGTGTCCCCACTAGCACGTTAAGAGACATACAATAAGTGTCAGGGGCCCGAGACTGTTCAACTGCCTCCCAGCACATCATAAGGGGATTACCCAACAGACCCCTGGCAGTATTCAAGCGGCACTGGAAAAAAGCACCTAAGTCAGTTCCTGATCAGAGGGCTGTGGCTCGTACGTTGGTTTGCATGTGCAGCCAGCAGCCAACAGCAGGTTGAATAGGGGCTGATCCACCAGGGGGCCTGGTCACAGGACCGGGCGAGGGGCGTTGACCCGAAACTCTCTACAGGTCTCAGGTAAACCCCACTGGAAAATTAACGACCCCATGGAAATATAACGACCCACTGGAAATATAACGAAACCCACTGTGAAATATAACAACAACACTGGAAAATATAACGGACCCAACTGGAAATTATAACACACTGGAAATATAACGACCCCACGGAATATAAACGACCCCACTGGAAATTTAACAACAACACTCCGAAATATAACGCATCCAATGGAAATATAACGACCCCACTGGAAATATAACTCAACACTTGGAAATATAACGACCCCATTGGAAAATATAACAACAACACTGGAAATTAACGGACCACACTGGAAATATAACAACAAAACTGGACAATTAACGACCCCACTGTGTAATATAACGACCCCACTGGAAATATAACAACACTGGAAATATAAACGACCCCACTGGAAATATAACAACCATGGAAATTTTAATGACCCCACTGGAAAATATAACGACCCCACTGGAAATTTAACGACCCCACTGGAAATAATAACATGGAAATATAACGACCCCACTGGAAATATAAAAACAACACTGGAAATTAAACGACCCCAATGGAAATATAAACAACAACTCTGGAAAATATAACGACCCCATGGAAATATAACAACACTGGAAATTATAACCGACCCCACTGGAAATATAAACTACACTGGAAATATAAAGACCCTCACTGGAATATAACGACCCACTCGAAATATAACAACACTGGAAATATAAACGACCCCACTGGAAATTACAAACATGGAAATATCAATTGACCCCACTAGAAATATAACCCCGACCCACTCGGCAAATATAACGACCCCACTGGAAATATACACTGGAAATTTAACGACCCCACTGGAAATATAACAACAACACTGGAAAATAACGACCCCACTGGAAATATAAACAACAACACTTGGAAATATAACGGGACCCCACTGGAACATATAACGGACCCCACTGGAATTATAAAAACAACACTGGAATACTAACAACATGGAAATATAACGACCCCACTGGAAATATAACAACACTGGAAATATATGACCCCACTGGAAATATAACGACCCACTGGAAGAATAAGGACACATGGAAACTATAACAACACTGAAATATAACGACCCCCACTGGAAAATATAACATGGAAATTATAACGACCCCACTGGAAAATACAAGGGACACCACTGGAAATATAAAGACCCCACTGGAAAAAACAACGACCCATGGAATATAACGACTCACTCCGGAAATGTAATGCCCACTGGAAATACAAGGAAACCACTGGATAATACAAGGCACCACTGAAATACAAGGGACACTATGGAAATATGCCACTGACTTTTTTGGGGTTTTCCTAGGTAATTTCACACTGTTTAATTGTACTTGCTTTCTCATTTGTGGGCTGAGGAGTTGAGTCACAGTCCTGGCCGCCAGGAATCCTTAAATCAACTTACTGGCACCTAGTTAGTGCTCTTGGGGTAAGGGAATTAGACTATCCCAGCTTTCCTGAGCTCCCTTAAGGTTTATTACCGGGGCCAGGAGCTGTGACTCGACCCTGGAACCACAAATAGGTAAGTGTTGTACTAAAAGGGGACCCTAATGAAATACGTCACTCTCACCTTTGTGGGTTATCTAGGTAATTTACACATGTGTTATATGTATGATAAATTTGTAATTTACCTCCTGTATCAAATATTAAAAAAAAACATGAAAAGTCATAAAAAATTCTTATAATTATTGAATTTTCGTCGTTTCAAGAGTAGATGGAGACATTATTATGACATCAATTTCTAGGTATAGGAAACCAATCACTAAAACACCGGTACGGGTGGGGATGAACTCGCGCAAGTGAGTTATAAAACTCCAGGCGGCGCATAACTATTCCTGTACATAAAATAACTTAGTTATTATGTAGGAGTAATTGTATTGTGGCTGGGTGCCGTGCGCCTAAAGCGCCTGGTAGCCAGTAGGACCCTCATTCTGTACACTTGATGTTAATTATGTTGCAGAGACTGAACACCACCTTACAACAACAACTGTCATCAAAGATTCTGTTAACGTTATACCATGAAATTTAAGTCAAGATCCTGGACTTCACCTTACCAAAAACGAAAAAGCAAATGTGATAGTAATTATGTTACAAGGTAGAATTATAGTGGGAAATGAATATGTTGTTTAGGAAGACGGGGTAACTAGGTGCCTCATGATATCTCTACAGAAGAGATTCTCCAGTGAATATTATTATAATAAAGGGGGAAGCGGTTAAACCCGTAGGGTCACTAAAATTTACTTGGTTTTGGGTTGGCCGGGATTATACAGCGCCTGTGGGGGGAGGGAAAGGGGAAGGTATTCAGGCTTAATTCAGGGGAATGGAGCACAGATCCAATTCCCTGATCAAGAGCCCCTCACCAACATTAGGAGCCTTTCCCTGAGGGATTCTCAGTCGAATATAACACTGGGATGAGAGTAGAAAGTAATTGGACATGATCAAAGTGTTAAGTGTTACCTATTTACCTCATTCTTCACACTATGTACTGATATTGTTAATAACTCTGTGATCACCTAATAACTCTTCACCTACACAAGAGGTCAAAATAAAATTTACACCCTAGTGGTTTGTAACAACTGGTTTATAAAACTAATAATTCTTGGAGCAAGATACTCTCAAAAAGATCGTTTTTAAGGCTCAGCTCCGCTAGCTTAAGTGCACTCAGCTCACACTCTGAAGCGGGGGTTCGATCCCCGGGTACGGCTGGAAACAGGACGTGATTTCCTTCAGACACCTGCTGTCCATGTTCACCCTAGCAGTAAAATAGGTACCTGGGGTGTTAGTGGACTGGTGTGGGGTCGCATACTGGGACAAAATTGACCTAATTTGGTGGAAATGCGTCAGCTCTAACAAGGAACTTTCTATATAGTTGTATGTCATGATAGTCAAACTATCGGTCTGTATTAAGTAGTTTATGTACTGGTAGTAAATAGTTATATTTTTAACGGAGGAGGCTGGTGTGAGGTCAGTGTAAGTCCAAAGTTACATTATTTGATAAGAGGAGCGAAGGAGACATTTTATACATGTGAACAGATAATATACCAATTGTTAATTACAGTACAAGTTTACCAGTCAAGTCTGGTGTTTGGGTCATCAATATACATCAAAAAACCACGTTTTTATCTATATGATTCCGATAAAGGACTGTAATCAGAGGTAAGTTTTTTTTCAACTGTAATGTACCTGGAGATATTCAGGTTCAATCCAAGGGGAGGATGTGTCAGTTCATTGGATTCAGAGCCCTTCTCCAGCATCAAGGAACCTACATTGAGGAGGAGACTTGCACTTGAAAAGGTTGTTCGCGCCCCACAGAGTGGAGAAAAAGTAACTTAAGCATTCAAAATGTGGCTGATGTGTGAAGGAAATCTCAGGAATACAGGTTAAACAGGACTCGAGTCCTGGAGGTGTTCAGTAGTGCCTGAACTCTTAAGAATTAGATATAGATAGATAGCTTAATAAGACATGGACCACATAGTTATACAAGGAATTATACTGCTGGATGTACATCAAAAAGACCCTTATATGATACAGCATTATGGGTAGGGCTTTTCTTAAAAGGATTTAGTGGTTAAAAATTACAGTAAAACAAATTTGAACATTTCAGTTTTTGGAAAGCAATATGATAAGATTTCGTTCGGATTTTTAACCCGGAAGGGGTTAGCCACCCAGGATAACCCAAGAAAGTCAGTGCGTTCGTCATCGAGGGACCTCTAAACTTTTATTTCCATTGGGGTCCTTTAATCTTGTTCCCCCAGGATGCGACCCACACCAGTCGACTAAACACCCCAGGTACCTATTTGCTGCTAGAGTGAACAGGACAAAGTGTAAGGAAAAACGTGTCGGAATTTCCACCCGCCGGGAATCGAACCAGCGGCCCTCCGTGTGTTGAAGCGGGTACTTTAGCCACCAGGCCACGGGATTTGAAATTGTTGTTCAAATTTGTAATAGCATTACAATTTTAACAAAATGATCAATTTTACTGTATGTAGTCGTACAGTTTATGTAGTTATTAGAAGAGTTACTGTACAGTGAAGAGAATGAATTATTCTCGGATTCATAAGGTCGTTACCAGCAATGATATAGTAATTTTTGTCATATAGCTAAACGCTAAGACGTAAGGCTAATAATTATAAAAAGTGGAGCCAAGGTGAAAGAAATATTAATAATCATAATTCATTATTATAGATTAAGGCAATTATTAAACAGGTTATACTGCAGGTTGACGGTGAATTAGCTTCCGTCTTTAGGTACACTGCATTGTGGGAGAAAAAGATGATGTATGAAAAGCAAAGTGATGTGTATGATCATTACTTAAACTCCAGGTGACCGTTGGCTCAGTGGGTTTAGCCGCCTCGGCTCACATCTGAATGACCCGGGTTTGACCCGGAGTGTTGGAGACACTATAATAACAACTTTTACTTTCTACAAGTACAAGGTATACAGGACCTTTAGCTGACATCAAAGATATAATTCTATATCTTCCACTGTTAGGGTCGGGGAACATTAGTACTTGTTTCTTTTAAGACACCTGCTATCCATGTTCACTAGCAGTCAGGTTAGGTACTGGGTGTTAGTCGGCTGGTTGGGGGTCGCATCCTGGGACAAAATTGCCTTAAAATTTGCCCGAAATTATTATTATAATCAAGGGGGGAAAGCGCTAAACCATAGGATTATACAGCGCGCCTGAGGGGGATATGTGGAAGGTATCTTCAGACGTAATTAATTCGGGGGGAACTGGAGCATCAGATCCAATTCCATAAATCAAGAGCCCCTCACCAACATCATGGGAACCTTCCTTGAGGGGTAGTAATTTGCGTGGAAAGGGAAATGCTTAATAACATACGGACTTTCTATATAGTATGTCACTGATGTCGCTATGTTCTGTATTACTATATACTTATTATTGTAGAAATGAAGATTTAAAAACAAGCTGAATGTTGACTTTCAAAGTTTCGTAAATAGAAATCATAGAATTTGCGTGATGGCAGACTTAACTGCTCCAGTGTTCATTCGGACGGTGGGAAATTTTTTTTTTTTTTTTAATGGCTGTCCTGATTGAAAAAGGGGGACTAGATTTTTTAAAGACAGCGTTATTTTTGTGGGCTGAGGGATTTTTGGGGGACTGAAACTCCCATTGGTGTCACCTCGAAGGTGAACCGTTCTGAGAGGTTAACAAGAACATCTGGTTGTTAAAAAGATGGGATTATTATTATTATAATCAAAAAGACTGCGCTAAGCCACTAACGGGATCTATACAGCCGTTTTGAAAGATGGGAAATTGAAACTACAGTCCCTTTGACTCGATCTAAAGGGGACAGTCAATCAGTAAGGTACTGGACTGTCAACGACATGTGTATGGGTACATTTATATAATTTTTCCTTGCATGATGCTTTTATACTGTCCACTAAACCTGTGATATGGCCATCGAAATTAGTAGTCCCTTATAGAAGAGTAAGAGTACTCTATTATTATATGAATGAGGGACAGTGCTGAATCTAAGGATTTCATACAGGCACCTGGAGAGGCAGATGCGTAATCAGTAATTGGGTTTGATTCAAGAGGCAGTAATAAAAAAGTAAACTAAATGCTAAGCCCAAAAGGGTTTTATACTGTACTAGGAAGGGGCAGATACTTATAATTATTTGGATGAAGGCCCCTTCACCAGCATAAGGATTCCTCCCCCCCACCCCATCCTTGAAAGGACTCACATATTATAAAAAACGTAACAGCAGCCTACTGAAAAGAACATGAAAGCTCTAGCAACTATTTTTTTTTTTTACACGATGGCATTTCCCACCAAGGCAGGGTGACCCAAAAAGAAAAACCCAAAAAAAAGAAAAGAAAAAACTTTCAATCATCATTCAATTACATTTCACCGTTCACTCAATAATCACTGTGTCTTTGCAGAGGTGTTCAGAAACGACAGTTTAGATGTCCCTCCAAACTGCCAGTATCCCAAGCCCCTCCTTTAAAGTGCAGGCATTGTATTCCCATTTCCAAGCGACTCAGTTCCGGCTAACCAGGTTTCCTTGAATCCCTTCACGAATATTACCTGCTCCACTCCAAAGCTCGTCAGGTCCCAAAAACTATTTGTCTCCATTCACTCCTAACATGCTCAAGCATGCTTGCTGGAAGTCCAAGGCTCCTCGCCCACAAAACCTTCTTTACCCCCTCCCTCCAACCTTTTATAGGATGGACTCCTTACCCTGACCTTCTTTTCCCTACAGATTATACACTCTCCGAGTCATTCTGCTTTGTTCCATTCTCTCTAAATGACCAAACCACCTCCTCAATAACCCCTCTTCAGCCCTCTGACTAATACTTTTAGTAACTCCACACCACCTGATTTCCACACTGCAAATTCTCTGCATAATATTTACACCACACATTACCCTTAGACAGGACATCACTTTTGCCTTCAGCCGCCTCCTCGCGGCAGCATTTACAGACCAATGCTTCACACCCATATAAGTGTTGGTACCACTATACTCTCGTACATTTCCTTCTTTGCCTCCATGGATAATGTTCTGTCTCTGCAGATACCTCAACACAACGCTCACCTTTTTTTCTTTACCAATTCTATGGTTCACCTCATCCTTCATAAACCCATCCACTGACAAGTCAACTCCCAAATATCTGAAAACATTTCACTTTTATCCATACTCCACTTCCTCCAATGTGATGTCCAGTTTTTTTTTATCTAATTGCTTAATCCCTCATCACCTTACTTTTATGTTATGTTCACTTTCACTTTCTTTTTTACGCTTACACTACCTCCTATTTATTATCCACATTAAACAAAAAATTGTTAAAACTCAGTAAATCATTCTTCAACATGGAAGGCTGAAGTGTATAGGACTTTGTCAACATTTGAGCGCTGTATTTTTTATTACCAATCAAATTATTATTATAATCATAACCATGCTAAAACCCACTATTACGATCAAAAGTAAGTGCTAAACCCACTATTACGATCAAAAGTAAGTGCTAAACCCACTATTACGATCAAAAGTAAGTGCTAAACCCACTATTACGATCAAAAGTAAGGCTAATACCCCACTTATTACGATCAAAAAAGTAAGTCTAAACCCACTATTACGATCAAAAAGTAAGTGCTAAAACCCACAAAGGTGAATTGAGCATCTGGATTGGACTTCTTAATAAGGAAATATGGGCGGAAGTTAAGGGGAAAGTTTATGAAATACAGCTTTAACTGGACATATTTGTAAGGGAGATCATTTAATTTTATTCATGAGGAAGTGCTAAACCTGTAGGGGGTCATATAGTGCTTGGGGAATGGAAGGAATTCAGGTTTGATCCAAGGACAAGGAGGTAAAGTCCACTTCTTTGGATCAAGAGCCTCACCTCACACCACCCCCAACTCCAAGGTACACCCTTGAGCTGCAAGAGGTCAGTAAACTGTCATTGCACTGAAAGATGCCAGGGTCATGGTTGTTCAGCACTGGTCATTATTATCATCAAAAAGAAGCACTAAGCCACAAGGGCTATACAGCTCAGCACTGGTCAGGCAATAAGCAAAAACACTCTTACTGCAGTTTCCTGAAGACAAACTCTGGAGAGAATCCTTCATCTTTCTGGTCCAGTAATGGCATTTCTGAATTGCTGATGCATCAATATTTTGACATGTCATGTGAAAGGGACCCTTCAACGGGGGTTGCATGAATGCCTTGAAGGCTTGGATCCAAGGCAATTTGATCTACTGCCTTTTCTCTAATCAAAACCTGATTATTATTGTATAAAAAAAGAAGTACTCTAAACCTACTGGGGCCAGTAATCAAACATGAATTACCACCCAAGCACAGTATTATTTTTATTATTAGAGGGAAGCAACTAAAACCCGGAGGATTTTATGACAGCGCTAGGGGGGGATGTGGAAGGGCATTCAGGCTTATTTGGGGGAAACGGGAAGCACAGGACCCAAATTTTCCTAAATAAAGACCCCCTCACCACATCACGGAACCTTCCTTAAAGGGCCAAACCATAAGGGGAACCTTCCCCCCGGGGGGGCCAAACCCAACCCACGGGAATTTAAAACTACATGTTTTTTAGACCAACCTTGAAATAAAAAAAAGGGGGGGTTTCCCCCATTTAATATTTTTATGAAATATATTCACAACAAGGTATTAAAAGGTGAAAAATTTTAAATCTTCATTCCCCCCCCCCAGGAAAAATGAGACCCCTTTTGGGCCCAGATATGCAACTGAAAGTTTACAGTCCCCCCTAGTTTTTTTTTAACCCTCATCAGTAATTTTCTCAATGGCCCAGTAAAAACCAAATTTTTAAAATATGGTAGGGGGGGGTAAATTTTTTTGGATTCTCCCTTTTCAATGGTCCCCCATATAGGAGGCCTTCAAAAACAGTTTTTTACCTAACGCTTTATTTGCAGGGGAATTCCCAGCTAGCACACAAAGGCATCCACAGAGACAGGGATTTTTTTGGAATGCAATTGAGTGGGCACAATGGGAACATGGAAAATGTTTTTCCTACCGCTCCTACATTTTTTTGGGAGTTTTTGCAGTTTCCAAGTCAGGGTTTTGGTTAGAGAAGTAGTGGTCAGGCGTATGATAAAATGGCTTTCTTTGGTAGTTTTGTATCCCAAACTGGACAATTTTTGGGGAGAGAAAAAAAAAAGCTCCCCCCTGGCTTTTGGTTTTTTTTCCAAAATTTTTTTTTTCCCGGTTTTAAACAATTTTTCTTTTTTTTTTTATTATCACCGGGCCGATTCCCACCGGGCCCGGGGGGCCCCCGAAAAGAAAAACTTTCCCCACCCATTCCTCCTCACTGTTTTGGGGCCAGAAGGGTGCTTTACCTACAGTTTTTAAACTGCAACATTAACACCCCCCTTCAAGTCCCGGCATTTGTATTTTCCCATCTCCGGGGACTAAAAGCCCGGCCCTCCCGGTTTCCCTGAACCCCTCATAAATGTTACTTTGTTTCACACCCCAAACGGCACGTCAAGTAAAAAAAACCCATTTTTCCCCCTTTTCACCCTATCAAACACCCCTCAGCTTTGCCTGCTGAAGTCCAAACCCCCCCCACCCCCCTTTACCCCCTCCCCCCAAACCCCTTCCTGGGCCGACCCCTACCCCCCCTTTCCCTTTTCCACTACAGACTGATAACTTTTTGAAGCATTCTTTTCGCTCCTTTCTTTACATGTCCCAAACCCAAACCTTCAAAACCCTTCCTCAGCCCCTGGAAAAACATTTTTGGGTTTAATCCGCACCTCCCCCAAAAATTTCCCCAAACTACGAATTCCCCCTGCTTATTTCACACCACACATTGCCCTCAAAACATAAAAACCCAGCCCCCCCTTCTCCCGTTTGAAAACTTCATCACCCACCTTCCCCACCCATATAAGAGCTTTGGAAAAAATATACTCTCATACATTCCCCTCTTTGCCTCCAAGGACAAAGTTTTTTTGGTCCCCCACAGACCAAAGGGTGCACCACCCCACCCCTTTTTTCCCTCATCAATTCTTTTGATTCCCCCTCATCTTTCGGGGGACCCATCCGCTGAACGCCCAAATCCCAAATATCTAAATTTAACGTTCACCCCTCCATACTCTCCCCCTCCAACCCTGATATTCAACCCTTTCATCACCTAATTTTTTTGTTATCCTCAAAACCTTACTTTTTCCCCTGTATTCCCCCTTTTAAAAATTTTCTTCTTTTGCACACCCAACCAAATTCACCCACCAATCCTGCAATTCTTTCAAATCCCCCAAGAGCACAGTGTAATCAGCAAAAGAGCACTGGGGACAACTCCCTTTTTTGTGTGTGATTTTTTAAATTTTTTTAACCCCAGGCCTTTCTTCCCAAGGGACCCCGCATTTACTTCTTTTAAAAACCCCATCTATAAAAATTAAAAAAAACCCGGTGACTTTCCAATCCTTGTCTAAGGCCTCCCTTTTACGGGGAAAAAAATTTCCCTCTTTCCTACTTTACTCAAACTTGGCCTCACTTTTCCTCGTAAAAACTCTTCCCCTGCTTTCGGTAACCTCCCCTCTAAACTCATACACTTGCAACATCTCCCAAACCCCTTTTTTTTTTTGGGCCCCCCTATCCACCCGGGTTTACCCCTTTTTCCCAAAACCCAAAATAAATGCCAAAAAGACCTCTTTACCCTTTATCTAAATACTGTTCACTTATTGTTTCATGTAAACACCTGGTCCACACACCCCCTCCCTTTTTTCCCAAAAGCCCCCCTTGTTCATCTGCTTTTCCTTTCCCCGTTTACTCTTTTTCTTTAAATTATAATTTTAAAACCATACAACCTTCCAGGTACACTCAACAACTTACCCCCCTAAAATTTTTTGCACCTTTTATCCCCTTTGCCTTTAAAAAAAGGGAAAATTGCTGCTCTCTGCCAACCCTGGGTCCCTTAAACCCTTTTCCATACATTTTTTTAAAATAATTGCCCCAACCCCATCCAAAACTATATCCCACCTGTTTTTAAAACAAATTTCAAACTTTATCCCATCAACCCCGGGCCCTGCCTTACCCCCTTATAAATTTCCCTACTGCCTCACAATTTCCCCCCACACTCACAATGGCTTTTCCCTTCACCCTACAAGGGGATTCCTCCTTCCCCTATACCAAAACAAGTTTCCCCTATCTTTTTTCAACTTTTAAACCCTTTCCCTCAAATTTTTCCCCCCCCATTTTCCCAATCCCTCAAACTCTCCATTTAATAACTCTCCTCCCCTTTTTTAACGACAAATCCATTTGTTTCTAGGTTTTTTTTTAATTGTTAATCCACCCCAAAAAACTTTTTTTTTTTTCAACAAAATTTGTTGATAAATTCACCCACCCCTTTTCATTTGTTTCTCTTTTTACATTGCTTCCCCAACTCTCTTAACTTCTTCCTTTTCCCCCATATACTCTTCCCCCCTTTTCATACTTCTACTTTGTAAAAAAATTTCTATGCTAACCCTTTTTTTCCCCACTACCTCTTTACAAACATCATTCCACCAATTCCCCTCCTCTTCCCCCCTGCACCCCCCTTTCCCGTTTTCCACAAAACTTTTCCCGTGAACACTAACACTACATTTTTTTAAACCTTTCCCCCTACCTCTTTGACCCCATTGCCTATTCTCTCATTAGCCCATCTATCCTCCAAAAAGCGTTTAAAATCTTACCCTAACTGCCTCCCCCTTTTAGTTTATAAAACCCTTTTACCTCTCTCTCCCCGAAACTTTTTTCCCCCTTGTATCCCATTACCTTTTACTCTCGTGTAGCAAAAAACTAGAAAGTGAAACGATATATCTGTGGCCCCCCTATAAACAGTACATCCTGAAGGGCTACTCAAAAGTCTTTTATCTACCAATACATAATCCAACAAAAAAAAATGTCATTTTGCCCCCCCCATCATTCGTGTTAAAATTATTTATCCTCTTTTCTTAAAATATGTATTACCCCATAATTAAAACCCCCTTTCTATACAAAGTTCAATCAAAGGGTCCCATTTTTTCATTTTTCACCTGGGAAAAACCCCCAAATTACCAAACCCCACCCTCTCTAAAAAGTTTTTTCCTACTTTAGGGATTCAGGGCCCCTACCACAATTACTCTCTCATTTGGGGTTTAAAGGTCCTTTCCAAATTTAAATTAACATCTTTCCCCAAAAACTCTCTCTCTCCTCTGAATTTTCCTCTTTTCCGGGCAACACGGGTTATTAAAGACCCCCTTTCTCGATCCCAACCCTTTTTTTTTAAAACCACATAATTCTTGAAAATTTTCAAATTTATATTCTCTTTTCTCCTTCCATAACTGATTTTTTTAAATTAACCCCTAAAAACCCTTTCCCTTTTGCTCTAACTCTCCAGGTTACTCCAGGGGGTTTAAAACCCATTTTAAAATTTTCCCCCCCGCTCTTTACCCCTTCTGCCGGTTTCGCTATAGGGGGGACCCTTTCCCTTCCCTTTTATTCCCTTAAACCCTCAGGCAAAACAATCTGTTTTTCCTTTGTCATTTTTTCCCCCCACTACATCCACGCACATTTTAAAAAACCCCTTTATAAAATTTTTTTCTTCTCTTTTTTAAAATAATACAGGAAAAAGGGGGTTTCTTTCCCATTGCTCCCGGCCCTTTTTTTTTTGCCTCATACGACACGCCCTGGCTTACGGAGGAAAAATTCTTTTCCACTTCCCCCCTGGACAATAGAAGAAATAAAAAAGAAAAAGAGCTATTTTGAAAAAGGGGGGGAAAAACCTAGATTTTTGTATATATATATAGCTGTCGTGGGCGTGAAATGTGACCAAAGTGTAAATAGGAAAATAGCAAATATCCCGGGTTTTCTTACGTGTTTATGAGACGAAAAAGAAAAAACCCCAATCCTACCTCATGTAAAAAAAGTTACAGGTTTCTGTTTCACAGTCCCCTGGCAGGGCGGTAGGGATTCCCTTGGATGAAAAAGAATCTCTTGGGCTCCCGAAATCAAAGGGTTATTTTTTTCCCCCACAGAAACCAACAAAAGGGAAAAATTTTCCCGATATTAAGGAATGGGTCAAAAATACCTTTGTAAACCCCCAAAACTAAAAGTTACATTCCTTCTAAAACCTACATGACCTTTCAGAAATGTCCAAATAAAAGCAAAAAAATTCAGGGGAGTTCCACTGACCCTGCTTTTCTCAGAGTTTTCCTTGGGACAAAAAATGTATAAATTTTTTTAAAAATTTTTTGCAGAGATTTGGGCCCCCCTGGGATAGTAAGCCCCAGCCAGTGGGTTTTCGTGTACAACATGTTAGAGGATTCAGTTTTCCTCGCTATAAATAAAAAAAATGGGGGTTTTTGCATATAGGGAAATTACTACTAATAGGGGTAGTGATCTCACTTAATATGAAATTATGGAATATAAAATTCAATTCTGCTATGCCCAATCTCTCCCCTAAATAAAATTTTAGTTTTCTTGAGGGGCTGAATTTGGGCCTTCGGGTTTCAAAAAATTAATGGAATACATATTGAGCTTTTAAATAAATTAAGTTACATTTCATTTGGGTTTAATATAACACAAAATTTTTCAAACATTTAAAATTTTTAATGGTGTCAAATAAAAATTGGGTTAAATTAAAGCCCAAACGGGGGGAAAAATACAAAAGTAATTTTTAGTTAAACTTTTTAAAAAATTTCTCACAAAAAGTAATATACCTTACCCAAAGGGAAAATCCATAACTCCTTATTTGCTTTTGTGGCACAAAAATATTCTTTTATTATACAAATGCAAACACATCCCTTTATAGAGGACTAAGTCCAAATTTTTAAAGTTTAAGATCTAGTAATGCTTGAGTAATAATTGTAAAAATGAGTTTTTGGTATTTAAAGGGCATCCATGTATGAAGCCCGGGCCCGCCCCCTTTTTTATCTCCATATGGTACCCTGTTTCAATCAATTACACTATTTTGGGGGCCCAAATGTAATCTCACATATAATTTTAAAGACTTCAAATAAATGAAGCTAAAATTTCCCAAAAGATATTTTTCCCAAATTACAAATTTTTTTTTTAAAAAAAACCTCAAGGCTAACTGATTTCCAAAAACAAAAGTTTTGGTATTTAAATTTTATTATTTTTTTATAATCAAAAGAAGCGCTAAGCCACAAGGGCTATCAAACCTTTTCCCGGGTTTGGGAAGGAAGCAAGGGAATTGGATTTAAAGGGGGGAGGGGGGGGGAAACAGAAAGGTTTCAGAAAAAAACCGGGGGGGCAGGGGTTGTCCGGGGGGAGAGGGTAGCAAGAGATACTAGAAAGGGGGTGAAAAATAAAAGAATTTGTGAAGTAAGTCAGTCGTTGTCAAAAAGTCCCAAAAAGAGATTTCCCGGGTGAAAGGTGGGGGCCATCAGGGGAGAAGGGGAAGGTTTAAAAAGAGAGCGGGGGCGAAGACGACGACAAGGGAAAAATTTTGCGTGCCGTTGATTAAAAAATGGGCAAACCCAAAAGAATTGGTCGACTGGGTAATGGAGCTTGGCAATTCTCACAGAGAGGACAAAACGCCCCTCCCGAGAATCCAGAGTAAGACGAGTATTGGGGCCCAAAGCGAAGACGGGGGGAGAGTAGTTTTCCCAACCTCGACATGGGATAAAAAGACGGCCATAACCTATAAATTTGGGTTTAAAAACTGAATTTTTTTGCCCAGCAAGAACCAAAAGTTTTTTTTGCCCAAAAAGGGGTGAAGGTGGGAAGAAATTACGCAAAATATTTCCCTACATTTGGGAAAACCTCTGTAAGAAACTGGTTAAAGGTTTATGTAAAGGGTGAAACCCCGCCAAACAGTGTCTCCTGTTCATTGCCCGTACCCTCAACATGACCAGGGACCCAACAAAAAAAAATATCTTTATGCTTATAAAGATGCGGGGGTAGCCAAAATTGGATACGGGGGGACTAAGG
>NW_026507691.1:0-17468 GCF_026875155.1 Cherax quadricarinatus
TCCTTTGTTCTACTTATGTACCTACTTATTAATGCATAGGAATAAGACTCTCCTATCCCCTTGGGATGATTAATCAATTAAAACTCATACCCTGTCAGCCCTAAGGTCATGCAGACCCCCTCATTATCTCATTTTCCATGGTCATTATCCGGCAGTGTTTCTAGATCGACCAACATAGACGACTATTGTGGGTATACAGAGGAAGAAAGGTAAGGATGGTTGTAGGTAGACAGAAGAGAGAAAGGCTAGATTGTGGTAACGGAGGAGAAAGGTAAGGAAGGTTGTAGGTATACAGGAAAGAGAAAGGCTAGATGTGGGTAGACAGGAGGGAGATAGTAATGAAGGTTTAGGTAAACAGAAGAGAAAAGGGCAATATTGTGGGTAGACAGGAGGAGAAAGGTAAAGAAGGTTTTAGGAGACAGAGGAGATAAAGGCAAGATTGTGGGTAGACAGGAGGAGAATAGGTAAGGAAGGTTGTAGGTAGACAGGAAGAGAGAAAGGCAAGATTGTGGGTAGACAGGAGGAGAAAGGTAAGGGAGGTTGTAGGTAGAACAGGAAGAGAGAAAGGCAAGATTGGGGTAGAACAGGAGAGAAAGGTAAGGAAGGTTGTAGGTAACATGAAGAGAGAAAGCAAGATTGTGGTAACAGGAGAGAAAGGAAAGGAAGGTTGTAGTAGACAGAAGAGGGAAAGGCAAGATTGTGGTATACAGAGAGTAAGGTAAGGGAGTGTAGGTAGACAGAAAGAGAAAGGGCAAGATTGTGGAAGACAGGAGAGAAAGGTAAGGAAGGTGTAGTAGACAGGAAGAGATAAAGCAAGATTGTGGGAAGACAGGAGGAGATAGGTAAGGGAGGTTGTAGGTAGACAGAAAAGAGAAGTCAAGAATGTGGGTAGACAGGAGGAGAAAGGTAAGGGGAGGTTGTAGTAAGACATGAAGAAGAAAGGCAAGATTGTGGGTAGACAGAGGATAAAGGTAAGGAGGTGTAGTAGACAGGATGAGAGAAAAGGGCAAATTGTGGTATACAGGAGGAGATAGGTAAGAAGGTTGTAGGTAGACAGGAAGAGAGAACGGCAAGAATGTGGGTAACAGGAGGAGAAAGGTACGGAAGGTTTAGGTAGACGCAGAGAGAAAGGCAAGATTGTGGTAAGAACAGGCGGAGAAAGGTAAGGAAGGTTGTAGGTAGACAGGAAGAGGGAAAGGCAAGATTGTGGGAAGACAGGTAGGAGAAAGGGAAGGGAGGTTAAGTAGGTAGACAGAAGAGAGAAAGGCAAGATTGTGGGTAGACCGAATGAGATAGTTAAGGAAGTTTCTGGGGTGACAGAAAAAGATGGCATCCTTGATAGCCTTGTCTTTCTGTGTTAACGGCTCAATGAAAAGACCCAGAGACCCGAGGCTGCCACCTATTTAATCCAGATTACTCAGAGTGGCCCGGATGACTGACTGCCCGCTGCACTTGGGTTCCTGACCGGCGTCTCCAGCAAAATCGAAGGACCTTCACAATTAATCTGACTGTTTCCACATTTACAATTCTTCATGCATGTATTTTTCTCACTATTGTACTCATTGATATGCAACACGTAATATGTGTTACACTATGATACTACAAATAATGAATTTAAAATAACCACACACACACACACACACAATATATATATAATAATATATATATATAAATATAATATATATATATATATATATATATATATATATATTATATATATATTATATATATATAAATATATATAAAAATAAATAGTATATATATATACATTACAAACATAATATATCTAAAAATATATTATATATATATAAATATATATATATATATATATAATATATATAAGAGAATATATATATATATATAAATATTAAAATATATATAGATATATATAATATATATATATATATATATAATATATATATATCTATATAATATGAGGGTCACTCACTGACCAGTGATAAGGAAATGTGAAAATTTTTAACACATACTTTCACCTCTCAGTATTTACAACAGGAGGATACCAGCGATATTCCATAATGAATAAAGTATGTAGAACAAGACGAAAATAAACTGTGCACGATTAGGGTCACAGTGACATGTCCTTAGGCAAATAGATAAATTAAAACCTAACAAATCCCCAGGCCCTGATGAACTGTATGCAAGGGTTTCTAAAGGAAGTAAAGTGTGTTGTGTGTGTGTGTGTGGGTTGTGTAGGTGTGGTGTGTGTGTGTGTGTGTGTGTGTGTGTGGTGTGTGTGTGTGTGGGTGTGTGTGTGTGTGGGGTGGTGTGTGTACGCACCTATTTTGTGGTTGCAGTCGATCTTAGCTCCTGGGCCTGCCTCTTCATTCAACGGTTGCTACTGGGGGGCCCTCTCTCTCCCTGCTCCTCCATGTAGCTTATCAACCTCGTCTTAAAACTGTGTATGGTTCCTCGCCTCCACCAGCGTCATTTTCTAGGCTATTTTCCATCTGCCTGACATCTCTATGACTGAAGAAATACTTTCCTAAATATCTCTCTGACTCAATTTGTGTCTTCAACTTCCAATTGTGGCACTCTTGTTTCTGTGTCCCCTCCCTGGAACATCCAGCTTTCGCCACCGTGTCTATTCCACGCAGTATTTTATATTCCGTTATCATCTCCCCTGACCCTCCAGTCCTCCAGTGTCGTCAGGCCGATTTCCCTAAATCTTTCTTCATAGGACATGTCCCCTTAGCTTCTGGAACTAACCTGGTCGCTAACCTTTGTACTTTCTCTAGTTTCTTGACCGTGCTTTATCAATGCGGTTCCAAACAGTTGCTCTGCATTCTCTCCAGGTTTGGCCTGACAACACGGTGTACAGTGTCTTGAACGATTCTTACTAAGGTATCGGAATGCTGTTCTCAGGATTGCCAGGGCGCCTATAATATGCGAAGGCAGTTTTTATCTGATTGATGTGGTGCTTCCGGAGACAAGGCTCGGTGTTTATAACTCATCCCAAGATCTTTCTCTTTGAGTGAGGTTTGCAGTCTTTGGGCCACCTACCTATACTCTGTCTGTGGTCTTCTGTGCCCTTCCCCTATCTTCATGACTTTGCATTTGGCAGGATTAAATTCGAGAGCCATATTGCTGGACCAGTGTCCAGTCTGTCCAGTCTCTTTGAAGTCCTGCTGTCATCATCTGATTTAATTTCCCTCAATGCCTTTCACATCATCTGCATACACAGGGACACTTCTGAGTCTAACCCTTTCATCATGTCGTTCACTTATTTCCAAAAATAGCACTGGACCTTGGACCGGGAACCCCTGTGGAACCCCCCCTCGTCACAGGTGCCCACTGTGATACATCATTACGTACCAGACTGCGTTGTTGCCTCCCTTCAGGTATTCTCTTATCCATATGCAACTCAAACATCCGTGCATCACGATGGCCTGGATCTTCAATCAACATGGTGGTCGCACAGGACGCTGACATGTCCTAGGACAGCTTCTCCATGCGGGCTGCTAACGGAGTCACTGGCTTCTTGACCCTGGGGAGGGGTCTTTGGTGCTCGTGCAAGCAGCAGAATCCCGGGGCAACTTGCTGCTGTTTGCCAATGGCTGTCTACCGAGGAAGACAGGGCACCGCAACATCTGTTGTTGGGCAATGATGAATTCCCTGCTATGTTTTTTAACTGCTTATTACTCTGTAATTTGTCTATGAATTGTAATCATGTGATAACGTGTTTATCTATCATTCATTACCTTGAAAACTTGCATGATTTTGGACAACAGCTCTACCTGAGCGCATTACTTTGTAATTCTCATGATTAATGTGTTTATGATTCATTTAGCCTTTGCATTTATTCATGAGTGTGACCAGCTCTACCTGGAGCTCATTACCTTTGTAACTTGGTCATGATTATGACCAGATCTAGTTCATTACCTTTGTAACTTGCTCAGCTATCAAAACTTTGGAGTCCAGTCCCTGGACCAATTATGTACCTCTGTAATCTTTTGACTACCGCCCACAGGATGGGTATGGGGTGCATAATAAACATATTAAACTAACTAACATTGCAGTGCCCTTCCTGTTACATGCGCCTGATGCTCTAGCTTCTGCACTAATCCCTTGTGAGGAACTGTGTCAAAGGCCTTCTTGCAGTCCAAGAAGATGCAATCAACCCACCCCTCTCTCTCGTGTCTTACTTCTGTTATTTTATCATAAAACTCCAGAAGGTTTGTGACACAGGATTTGCCTTCCATGAATCCGTGCTGGTTGGCATTTATACTCTTGTTCCGTTCCAGGTGCTCCACCACTCTCCTCCTGATAATCTTCTCCATAACTTTGCATACTATAACACTCCGAATGACACAGGTTCTAATTTAGAGTGCCTCTTTTCTGTCTCCGTTTTTAAAATGGGAACCTACATTTGCCCGTCTTCCATACCTCAGGTAGTTTTGCCCAGTTTCTCAGGGACGGTTGAAGATTGTGGTAAAGTCACCACAACATTATCTGCTCCCTCTCTAAACCTCACGTGGAATTGTTGTCCGGTTCCCCATTGCCTTTGAGGTATCGATGTCCCTTAGGCAGTTCGTGTTACTCACCTATTGTACTCACCTATTTGGTGGTTGCTGGGGTCCGATTCCATAGCTCCTGGCCTGCCTCTTCACACTGATTGCTACTAGGTTCCCTCTCTCCTGCTCATGTAGCATTATCAACCTCGCCTAAAATCATGGTATGGGTTCCTGCCTCCACTAATTTTCACTTTCTAGCTATTCCACCGGCTTGACTACTCTATGACTGAAGAAATACTTCCTAACATCCCTTTGATTCATCTGAGTTCTTCAACTTCCAATTGTGACCTCCTTGTGTCTGTGTCCCCATCTCTGGAACATCCTGTCTTTATCCACCTCGTCTATTCCGTGCAAGTATTTTATATTCGTAATCATGTCTCCCCCTGCCCTCCTGGTCTCCAGTGTCGTCAGGCCGACTTTCCCTCAACCTTTTCTTCTAGGACAATCCCCGTAGCTCTGGGACTAGTCCTTGTTGCAAACCTTTGCCCCTTTCTCTTCTCTAATTTTCTTGACGTTCTTGACAGATTGGATTCAAACTGGGCGCATACTCCAGTATGGGCCTTGACGTAAATGTATACCAGAATCTTGAACGACTCCTTACTGAGGTAGTCGGAACTGCTATCGTAGTTTTGCCAGGCCTCGAATGCGCAGCAGTTATCTTATTGATGGTCACCTTCAGGAGATATGCTCGGTGTTATAACTCACCCCCATATATTTTTTTTCCTTGAGTGAGGTTTTTTTGCAGAATTTGGCCATCTAAACTGATAGTGTGTCTGCCGGTCTTCTTTGGCCTTCCCCAATCTTCATGACTTTGCATTTGGTAGGCGGGGTTAAACTCAAGGAGCCAGTTTCTGGACCAGGCTTTAGCCTGTCCAGTCTCTTTGTAGTCGCCTGATCCCTCAACCGATTTGATTCTTCTCATTAACTTCACTTTGTCCGCAAACAAGGACACTTCTGAGTCTATCCCTTCCGTTATGTCAATTCACAAATACCAAGACCAGCACAGGTCCTAGGATGACCCCTGTGTATCCCCGCTTTGTCACAGCGCGCCCACTTTGACACCTCGTCATGTACCATGACTCGTTGTTGCCTCCCATTAAGGTATTCCTCTTATCCATTGCAGTGCCTTTCCTGTTATTGTGTGCCTGATCCTCTAGCTTTTGCAGTTACCTCATTGTGAGTGAAACTTTGTCCGTACGCCTTCTTGGCAGTCCCAAAAAATGCAGTCGATCCACCCCTCTCTCTCTTGTCCTTACTTCTGTCCACCTTGTCATAAAAACCTCTAATTGGTTTGTGACACAGAATTTTTCCATCCCTTGAAACCAATGCTGGTTGTCCAATTATAACACTTGTTCTTGTTCCAGGTGCTCCCCACTCTCCTCCCTGATGATCTTCTCCATGACCTTGCATACTATACACGTTAGTGAAACAGGTCTGTAGTTTTTTTAAGTGCCTCATGTCTGTCCTCCCTTATTAAAAATTGGGACTGACATTTGCCACTTATATACCTCGGGGAGTTGCCCAGTTTCAAATGAAGTGGTTGAAGATTCTTTGATAAAAGTACACGACAATGTCCACTGCTTCCTCTTTAAGGACCCCACAAGATGTTGTCCTGGTTCCCACCCGCCTTTGAGGTATCAAGTTCGCATAGCAAAGCTTTTTCACCTCCTCCTTGTTATATGTACCCGCATCCAGCACTTGCTGGTGCACCCCCCTGCTCTGATTTCCCTGGAGTCCTACTGTTTCCACTGTTAATACTCCTTTATATCTTGTGTTGACTCCCTGACATACCTCCCGGTCGTTTTCTTGTGAATTCCCCATCACCCTTCCTCAGTCTTGATTACCTGGTCCTGACTTTGTTTTCCTCCTGAGTGCTGTACAACAGCTTCGGGTCAGTCTTGACTGTCGATGCAATGTCATTTTCGTATTGCCGCTGAGCCTCCCTTCTTATCTGTGCATATTCGTTTCCTTGGCTCTTCGGCTAATCTCTTTATTTTCCTGAGTTCTCTGTCTTCTGTACCTTTTCCATTCCTCTAGTACACCTAGTTTTTTGCTCCCTACACCTTTGGGGTGAACATGGACTTCGTTCTGTTCTTCCCATTATTTTCTGTTTTCACCTTGTGAACAAACTCTCCTCAACCTCCTTGCATTTGTTGCCACATAGGCCATCATTACTTGTACTGGTTTTTCCTTCTGTTTTTTCCCCTCTCCCACTGAATGTCTTGAAATAAGTTCCCCACAGGCCTGAGTTAGTTCCCCCTTTTTAGTTTTGGTTTTTCCCACCCTATTTCCTGCTACCTCTCCACTTGGAGCTCAACTATGTAGTCGAAGCACAGAACCACATGATCACTAGCTCCCAGGGGCCGTCTTTCATGACATGAATCCTCGATGACCGAACTACTCAAGGTGAATACAAGGTCCCAGATCTGCTGGTTCATCCCGTCCTCTCTCTTCTGGTAGTGTCTCTAACATGTTGATGCATGAGGTTTTTCCAGTACCACATCCATTCATCTTCTGCTGCTCCATGTTTCAAGGACCCCCATGGGCTCCAGGTGTTTCCCCAGTCAATCTCCTTGGTGATTGAAATCAC
Organism: Cherax quadricarinatus; assembly: GCF_026875155.1. Taxonomy (NCBI): domain Eukaryota; kingdom Metazoa; phylum Arthropoda; class Malacostraca; order Decapoda; family Parastacidae; genus Cherax; species Cherax quadricarinatus. The sequence goes on from NW_026507691.1 coordinate 7,123, forward strand.
CCATAACTAGTAAACTTTGCTCACCCCCAATGTGTGCTCTCCTGGCCACCTTGGCTAGTGGTGTCGTACCATTGCTCTGTTGCTCGCATCATATTCTTCTCTTGCCTCCTGCAGTTTCTGTGGTGGTTGTACATTACTGCAATTATCACCTATGGTCCCTCTAACTGGATTGTTCCTACTAAGTTAGTCCCCATGTCGCCCGTAGCCATCCATTCCTTCCATTTTCTCAAACCCCCACTGGTGTTTAATGAGAGTGCAACTCCTCCTCCCCCTCACCTCCCTCTACTTTCCTGAGGATTGATATCCAGATGGAAAAAGATTGAAATCTGGTTATTATTCTGGTGGAGTTTTGTTTCTGTGAGTGCTATTATGTCTGTGATGTCTGCTGTATTCTTTCATCCACACCTCATACTTATTTGTATTCCATCTGCATTTGTATAACCACCACCTTCAACATCTTTTTCTAAGTAGTGGTCCTGGAGGTGTATTAGGTTGGGAGGTGGGAGCCCTGATAAGGAAACTATGGTGGTATGCTGGTGGGGGGGAGTTTGTATGCAGTGGGTGGGGCATTGGATGTGGCATGGGTGTTTTGGTTTAGAGTGTGTGGTTGCACTGGGGTTGAACCTGGTTGGCGGCTTCTATAGGAAGTTTGTGAGGGAGGCTGTATATGATCTTCTGTGTCTGGGATCTCCTGTCCTGTCTTCCCTCCCTCCCCTCTCTTTTCCTCCTTTCACCTTGTACCAATCATCTCTGTTTCTGCCTTTCTGCTTGTGTTCTGTCGCGGTCGAGATAACGCCTTCCTGTATGCCGGCATGTCCCCTTAATCATGCTTTCTCCTGCAGGATCCTGTTCTGAGTTCGATTCGGCCTTGAAATTCACTTTCACCTGGCCGGGTTCTTTTTTTTTACAAACACCCCCCTATTCTCCGAAAATTTTCCAGCCTGGGTCATGTCATCTTCTCCTACATTATAGCTTTCATTCACATGCTTTCATTGCTTTTTCTTCCTTTGTTTTCTTGCTTCATATGTTTCCCCTTCAACCTTCCTGAGCCCCATACACAAAGACTGACCTCACCCTTTCATTCTCTCACTCTGCATATCCCCTGTGTATCCCAGCATTCAATTTGATTTCCTCCATTGCAGCTTCCTTTCTTCAGTTTCTCTAGCTAATGCACTTGGGCTTCATGGCCTGTCATTTTTTCCTTCTCGGCTTCCCTGGGCTCTGCTGTGGTCAGTTATTAGGCCCCACATATAGCTTAGCTCATTCATTTATCTACAGTCTCCTCTGATTGAGCATCTACATGCAGTTTTGCTCCCTTCTTTCATACATCCCCTTATTTTGTGACGGAGGTAGCAGTCTCTGTTGTCAATCCCAAATGGTTCTATATTCTTTAGGCTGTTTCGAGATTTTTCAGTTCCTCTTCTAAACCGTATCCTGGCCTCTGCTGCTTTTGACTTGCACCTCCCACTTCCTGCTTCCATGTCTATCCCTCTCTTCCATTCCTCATCTAAGTCTCTAGTTTCTTTTCCCATTCATGTTCCCTTTTTGTGAGCTCTGCTGCCCAATCTTCCTTTGAAGTTTCCTCCTCCTGTCCCTTGTTTTTCTGTTGCTCTCTGCAACCCATTTTTTGTTTTTATCCTGATTGGCCTCAGAGTGGGAAACCTATGTAAATTCTGTATGTTAGGTAGTATGTGAATGTCAGAGTGTGGGGGGGGGAGGTAGAGGAGGAACAGTGGCTATGTGGGAGAGTAAGTGGGGAGGGGGAGGGAAGAGAGTGAAGCAAGTGGGTGATTGGGAGAGGGAGGGGGGGAAGGAGGGAGAGGTGGGGGAAGGGGGAGGGTGAAAGAGGAGGGAGGGATCAAAGGTGAAGGAGTGAGAATGTCGGTGGGGAGGGGGGAGTGTAGGTGAGTCTGGGCAATGTTACTCATCCTAGTTGTACTCACCTAGTTGACTTTGCGGGGTCGAGTCCAGGCTCCTGGCCCCGCCTCTTTCACTGATACGCTACTAGGTCACTCTCCCTGACCGTGAGCCGTGTGTGTGTGTGTGTGTGTGTGTGTTGTGTGTGTGTAGTGTGTTGGTGAGTGTTTGTGTTTGATTGTGTACTCAACCTATTTGTACTCACCTATTTGTGGTTGCAGGGGTCGTAGTCACAGCTCCTGGCCCCGCCTCTTCCTGATTGCTACTAGGTCCTCTCCTCCTGCCCCATGAGCTCTATCATACCTCGCCTTAAAACTATGTATGGTTTCCTGCCTCCACACCACATCACTTTACTACTAGCTATTCCATGCCTACTACTCTATGACTGAAGAAATACTCCTAACATCCCTTTGATTCATCTGAGTCTTCAAACTTCCAATTGTGACCTCTTGTGTCTGTGTCCACAATCTCTGACAGTCCCGTCTTTGCACCGCGTCTATCCTGCGCAGTATTTTATATGTCGTTAACAATGTCTGCCCTGAACCCTCCTGCCTCCAGTGTCGTCAGGCAGATTTCCCTCAACCTTTCCTTCATAGGACAATCCATCCCCGGTAGCTCTGGGACTAGTCCTTGTTGCAAACCTTTGCACTTCTCTAATTTCTTGACGAGCTTGACTAGGTGTGATTCCCAAACTGGTGCTGCATACTCCAGTATGGGCATGACGCAGATGGTACAGAGTCTTAAACGAATCCCTTACTAGAGGTATCGGAACGCTATCCTAGGTTTGCCAGGCCCCGTAGCTGCAAGCAGTTATCTGAATTGAATGTGCGCCTCAGAGATATGCTCGTGTTATACTCACCCCCAGATCTTTTCCCTTGATGAGGTTTGCAGTCTTTGGCCATCTAAACAATTAATGGGTCTGCGGTCTTCTTTGCCCTCCCCAATATTCTGACATTTGCATTTGGCAGTGTTAAAATCAAGGACCAGTTGCTGGACCAGGCTTGTAGCCTGTCCCAGATCTCCTTTGAGTCCTGCCTGATCCTCGTCCGATTCGATTCTTCACATTAACTTCACTCGTCTGCAAAACAAGGACACTTCTGAGTCTATCCCCTTCCGTTAAGTCGTTTCACGTATAACAAGAACCAGCACAGGACCTAGGACTGACCCTGTGGAAACCCCGCTTGTCACAGGCGCCCACTCTGAACACCTCGTCGCGTACCATGACTCGTTTTGTTGCCTCCCTGTCAGCTATTCTCTGATCATTTGCAGTGCCCTTTCCTGATATGTGTGCCTGGTCCTTCTCGCTTTTGCAAGTACCTCTTGTGAGGAACTTGTGTCGAAAGCCTTCTTTCAGTCCTAAAATACTCATTCGATCCACCCCTCTCTCTCCTTTGTCTTACTTCTGTCACCTGTCATAAAACCTAGTAAGTTTTGTGACACAGGATTTTCCTTCCCTGAAAACGTGCTCTGGTTGTCATTCTACACATTGGGGCTGTTCTTTCCAGGTGCCCCACCACTCTCCTCCTGAATCTTCTCCATGACCTTGGCATACTGGGGTGTGGGTGTTGTGTGTGTGTGTGTGGTGTTGTGTGTGTGGTGTGTGTGTGTGTGTGTGTGTGTGTTGTGTGTGTGTATGTGTGATGGTGTGGTGTGTTGTGTTGTGAGTGTGTTGCGTGTGTGTGTGTGTTAGTGTGTGTGGTGTTGTGTGTGGTGTATGTGTGAATGAGTGTGTGTGTGTATGTGTGATGTGTGTGTGTGTGTGTGTGTGTGTGTGTGTGTGTGTGAGTGTGTGTGTGTGTGGTGTGTGGTGTGTGTGGTTGTGTTGGTGTTGTGGGTGGTGTGTGGGTGTGTTGGTGTGTGTGGATTGTGTGGGTGTTAGTGGGTGTGTGGGTGAGTGTGTGTGTGAGTGTGTGTGTGTGAGTACATCACCCATTTGGCTCACGCTATTTGTGGTTGCAGGGTCGAGTCCTAGCTCCTGCCGCCGCCTCTTCACCGGTTGCTACTAGAACCCTCTCTCTCCCCGCTCCATGAAGCTTTATTCAAACTCGTCTAAAACTGTGTAAGTTCCGCCTCCACTACTCATTCTAGGCTATTCACTGCCTTAACAACTCTATGACTGAAGAATACTTCCTACTGATCTCTCTGACTCATTTGTGGTCTTCACTTCCAATTGTGGCCTCTTGTTTCTGTTTCCCCTCCCTGGAACATTCCTGTCCTTGTCCACCTTGTCTATTCCACGGCAGTATTTTTATATGTCGTTATCATTCTCCCCTGACCCTCCTGTCCTCCTGTGTCGTCAGGCCGATTTCCCTTAATCTTTCTTCATGGACATTCCCCTTAGCTCTGGAACTAACCCTTTTGCAAACCTTTGTACTTTCTCTAGTTTCTTGACGTTCTTTATCAAGTGCGTTCCAAACAGTCGGCATACCCAGTATGGGCCTGACATAGCACGTGTACAGTGTTCTTGAATGATTCCTTACTAAGGTGCGGAATGCTGTTTCTCAGGTATGCCAGGTGCCCATATGCTGCAGCAGTTACTGATTTGATGTGTGCTTCCGGAGACCATGTCGTGTATACTCACCCCCAAGATCTTTCTCCATGAGTGAGGTTTTGCAGTCTTTGGCCACCTAGCCTATATCTGTCTGTGGTCTTCGGTGCCACTTCCCCTATCTTCATGACTTTATTGCAGATTAAATTCGAGAAGCCATTTGCTGGACCAGGTGTCCAGTCTGTCCAGGTCTCTTGAAGTCCAGCTGGTCCTCATCATATTTAAATTCTCCTCATTAACTTCACATCATCTCAAACAGGGACACTCTGATCTAACCCTCCGTCATGTCTTCACATAGACCAAAAATACACTGGTCCTAGGACCGACCCCTGTGGGACCCCGCTCCGTCACAGGTGCCCACGGTGATACAGCATTACGTACCGTGACTCGTTGTTGCCTTCCCTGTCAGGTATTCTCTGACCATTGCAGTGCCCTTTTCCTTTATATTATCGCTGATGCACTAGCTTCTGCACTAATCTCTTGTGAGGAACTGTGTCAAAGGCCTTCTGCAGTCCAAAAAGAGCAATCCAACCCACCCCCTTCTCTCTTTGTTCTTACTTCTGTTATTTTATTCATAAAACTAAACTTCCAGAAGGTTTGTGACACCGGATTTGCCTTCCAATGAATCCGTGCTGGATTGGCATTTAAATCCTGTTTCCGTTCCAGTGCTCCACCACTCTCCATCCTGTAATCTTCTCCATAATTTTTTGCATACTAATACACGTCAATGACAACAGGACTATAGTTTAAGTGCCTCCTTTTTTCTGTCTCCTTTATGAAAATGGGAACTACATTTGCCGCTTCCATACCTCAGGTAGTTGCCCAGTTTCCAGGGATGTGTTGAAGATTTGTGGTAAGTGGTATGCACAACATAACTGCTCCCTCTCTAAGGACCCATGGAGAGATGTTGTCCGGTCCCATTGCCTTGAGGTTATCAGATGGATCCCTTAGCAGTTTCTTCACCTCATCTCCACATCTGTAATGTATGTCGACCAACACTTGTTGGTGTATTTCCATGTTGGTGTCCCCATCTGGACTGTCCCCCCAGAGTCCCTTCCTGTCTCTACTGTAAAGACTCCAATAAATCAACGTGGTTGAGCTCCTCACAAACCTCTATGAATCGTTTCTTGTGAGTTTCTCCACCTTCTTTCTCAGCCTTATCACCTGTCCTTGACTGTTGTCTTCCTCCTAATGTGTTATTCAGCAGTTTCGGGTCAGATTTGACTTCGATCTATGTCGTTTTCATACTGTCGCTGGGCCTCCCTCCTTATCTGCGCATACTCCCGTTTCTGGCTCTTCTACTAAACTCCTTTGTTTTCACTGGGTCCTATGCCTCCTGTACCTTTTCCAATCTCTGTTGCACTTAGTTTTTGCCTCCCTACACCTTCGGGTAAACCAAGGACTCGTTTGGTCTTCCAAATATTTCTGTTCCCTGGGAACTAAACTTTCCTCTGCCTCCTTGCACTTTGTTTGCACATTTCCATCATCTACGTTTACTGATTTTCCGTACCTTTTTCTGTCTCCCACTGAACCCCTGCAGGAAGTTTTCTCATACCTGATAGTCCCCCCTTTTGTAGTTTGGCCTGTCCCTTAGTTCCTGTTACCTTCTCCACTTTTAACTCTACTATATAGTCAAAACCTCAGAACCACATGATCGCTAGCCTCCAAGGGCCCTCGCTCAGTAAGTGAAGTCCTCGATGTCTGAACTGCTCAGGGTGAACACATGATCCAGTCTTGCGGCCTCCATCCTCCCCTCTCCTCTCTGGTTGTGTCCTACATGTTGACGCATGGGTTTCAAATAGCCACATCCAATCATCTTGGCTCTCCATGTTTCGGGACCCCCATGTGTCCTCCAGTTTCCCGCAGTCGATTCTCCCGTGTTGAAATCGCCCATTTAACCAGTAACTTTGCTCTGCTCGAGTGAGCTCTTCTTGCTACCATCACCATGTGTCCACCATCACCCTGTGTTTTCTTCGTACTTCCTCTCTTAGGCCTCCTGCATTCTGTGGTGGTTATACCATCACTTCCAATGACCACTTTATGTTCTCTCCTCCGGACGAATAGTACCTACAAAGTAGTCTCTTTCTACCAATCATAGTCCATGCTCCCATTTCCTCAAATCCCCATTGGTGTTTTATGAGCAGTGCAACCCTCCTCCCCCTCTACTCCTTCTATCTTTCCTCAGGATCTGATATCCTGTTGGGAAGATTGGTGTCTGTTATTGCTCAGCGAGTTTTGTTTCTGTGATGCTATGATTCTGGGGATTTTTCACATGATTCTTTCAATTCCACTCCAATGTTTATTCGTTATTCCATCCGCGTTTGTGTACAAACCTTTAGTTTCTTATTCTATCATGTGACATGCAAGTATAAATTGGGGTTGGGGAGCGAGAGCCTTGGTGGGGCCTATATGGGGCTGGTGTGTAGGTGGGGTAATGTGTTGATGGGGGTGGGTTCAGAAAAGCCCCATAAGGACAGCTGTTGGGGTGATGTTTGAGAGATATGGGGTAGGGTGGCAGAGGGAACAGTGAGTGGGTTGTAGTATAGGTTGCTCACAGTTGCGTATGGGAATGTTCGCGTGGAGTCTTTTGGCGGGAGATCTGGTGGGTGTGTTTTGCCCTTCCTCCTGTGTCCTGGGTCCTCTCATTTTCATTGCTTTCTCGTTCCTCCTTGCGTCACTTACCCTCTCTCCAGTGTAGTCCCTTTCTTCTTGTGTACTGTCCGCGGTCGAGGTTAACTCTCTGTACCCCCTCTATGTCCCTCAGTCTTGCTTACTCTTGCAAATCCGTGCTTCGAACTGATTTCTTCCTGAAAGTTACTCTTGACAGGCCGTATCCTTCGCACTCGCAAACCACCCAATTCTCTGAAAATTTGTCACCTGGTCATATTGGCCCTCTCCCTATTGTTTTCCATGATGCCTTCAATCATTTTTTTCCTCCTCTTTGTTTTATTTCTTCAAAGTTTGGCCCCCTTGGCTTCTTGGAGCCCGTAAACAAAAACTGTCTCGGCCCTTCCCTCCCCCACTGAGTCACCATCTGCTTCCTCTGAGGCATTTTATTTCCTTCCCTTGACATGTTCTTCCTTCAGTCCCTGGTCATATCTGAAACTCTATTCCTCAGTGAACTGTCCCTTTCCCTGGCCCAGCTGTCCCTTGCTACTGCAGTTGGCTGTTCGAATCTCTGCATAATAACAAACCTTCATTGTCCTTGACCTGTCGCTTGATCTTATTGTGCTCAAACGTCTTTTTTTCCTGGCCCCACTGGGTCTGAATAGGGCCTTCGTTACGGCATGTCTCCGTTGTTGGCTTACCATCCCCTTGTCTGCGCTTGACTTTGAATTTTCTTCATTGTCTCAGACCTGTCGTTTGATCTCATGTGCTCATCGTCTTTTCCCCCTGGCCCCACGTGGGTCTGATTAGGGCCTTCGTGTATGTCAGGTCTCCGTTGTTGCTTACCATCACCCTTGTCTGTGCCTGACTTTGAATTTCCGATGTCACATCTGAATTGTCATTTGTCTCTCTAATCTTATTTCAGGCTTTGCAGTTTTCTCTTCTAAGCACTGTAATCCTAGCTTCTGCTGCTAAGACCTGTACTTCCCACTTCCTGCAACTCTTCAGTCATCCGCTCCTTCCATTTTCCTTAACCAAGCTCTACTATCTTCCTTCCCCCCTCTTCCCTCCCTTTTAGTTGGAGCTCTAACTTCCAGTCTTTCCTCCCTTGTTCGTCTACCAGATCTCTGGTTTTTCGTCGACTCTAAGGCACCCCAATTTTTTTTTTTTTTTTTTTTTTTTTTTTTTTTTTTTTTTTTGTTTGCCGCAGACAGAAGCTAGAGGAGGGAGGGGGTGTGGGGGGAGAGAGAAAGGGGTAGAAAGAGGGGAGAGAGAGAGAAAAGGGTAGAAAGAGTGGTGGTGTTGTGTGTGTGTGTGTGTGTGGTGTGTGTGTGAGTGGTGTGTACTTGTAAACCTAAATAACTTACTATTACATCAGGAGGACTACCTCGCCAAGCTCTTGCAGAGGGAGACGCCTACACTTCACCTGAGTGTCAGTAACCGCTTCCCACCAAAGCCTGGTACAAAAATTACCTAAATGTGCTGGAAATGCACTGGGGGGCATAGCAAGGGAACTTCCTATATAGTATGTCATTGATGCCAGCTATGGTCTGTATAAGTTGTATCATGTACTTGTCAAAACAGATTATTTATTTATTTATTTTATTTTTATTTATATAAGTAGGTCAGGTATCCCGTGGCCTGGTAGGCAACGCTCTGGCCTCACTGTCACTGTTCAGCTAGCAGTATGTAGGTACCTGGGTGATAATGAACTAGTATGGGTGGTATCCTGGGGAACAAGACAGACAGTCCTCGATGACGCACTGACTTTCTTGAGTTATCCTGGGTGGGTGACCCTCCGGAGTTAAAAATCCCAATAAAATCTTATGTTACCAGACCCAATACAGCTGGACATCTACACCCTCACCTAAGTCCAGCAACCGGATTCCCAACTAAACTGTTAAATAAGTAAGTTTATTCAGGTATACACAAATACAGTTGCATAGATTATCATATATAGCAGCACATGTGTAAAGTACCTGGGATATCCGAAGAACTAAAAAATGGAGGTGTTGAGAAACGGCGCTCACTGTCTGTGGTCCTGTAAACACCAACAAGTGGTCTTCTTGTACCATCCCAGTGGGGAGGGATTTAACCTGTGGAAAATACTGTATATTTTCCGGAAATACGGTAATTTATATGTAAATAGATGCCCTATATTGTATTTTTAAAAGAAGTATGTTATCGAAAATGGGAAACTGGAAGCTGCGCCTGTGCAGAAAGGGACACTCGCCATCTTGGTTTTTGAATTTGTATTAGAAATGTTGGTGAATGGGGAAGAATTTTTCGTTCTCTAGAAGTTAAAATTGTGCTGACACCTCTCAAATAGGAGGCGAAATTGGTGGATATGCATTCCTGCACAACTTGAGATATCAGACGACTGGACAAGACAGCTCCAGGAACCTCAGATAAGCTCTCTAGATTTGTGTGTAATTCTGGCCAGCATTATTTTCATAGATTTAGTTAGAGTGAGGTTTTCTGAGTATGATACACATTAATCTCCAGTCTAATTGGTGAGTGATATTAAGATATTTTCCTTTTAATTTGTATTTTTTAATTTGTGTTTTTATATTATTAGATTAAATTCAGTTGTACCATAGCTCATTCTACCTCAAGACATAGTCAATACCAAATTCACTATATTAGACCACAGTGCAATTACTAGTGAGAGACTAGTGCTATTTTTAATTTGTACTTTTATATTATTAGATTAAACCTATTGTACTTTAGCTCACTCTAGCTCAAAACAGAGACTCCACAAAAGTCATTATTAGACCTTAGTGCAATTACAAGTGAGAGTCTTGTTCTATTTTTAATTTGTATTTTTATATTACTAGTTTATACCTAGTTGTACTTTAGTTCATTCCAGCACAACACACAGACAACATCAACTTCATTATGTGTAGTAGTGACTATACCCTACATGACCAAAATACTCTAGCTATATACTTATCCAAACTTCCAACCACTACAGATATCAGTAGTAGAACCAACACACAACACAGGATATAAATAACCATAATTTTAAACCTAGAAGATGATTGATCACGTTGACCCTGATCTAAACCTCCATAATCTGACACCCAATCAAAACCTATTGGAAAGTAACTGCCTTTATTACACAGCATCACAAGCCACCACTTGTGCTCGGGTTTTCTGGTGTTTTCACGGTGGCTCTTACGTGCTAGAACTTTAATTTGTGTCATCAATCCTATACGTACATCCTCTAGCCCTGGAACCATCTTGGGGGAAAACATATATACATCAAAAAAAA
>NW_026507692.1:0-25000 GCF_026875155.1 Cherax quadricarinatus
CATAAAAACCCCTCTAAAAAACCTTCTAACCTTTAGAAATACTGTGTTGTTGACTCACTTATAACAACCTCTCTAACAAACCCTTTTAAAACCCTTTTGAAATACCGTTTGTTTGAATCAGCTCTTATACAACAACCTCTCTAACAACCTTCTAACCTTTAGAAACTACGTGTTTGACTCAGCTCTTATACACAACCTCTCTAACAACCTTCTATAACCTTTAGAAATACTGTGTTGTTGACTCAGCTCTTATACACAACCTCTCTAACAACCTTCTAACCTTTAGAAATACTGTGTTGTTGACTCAGCTCTTATACACAACCTCTCTAACAACCTTCTAACCTTTAGAAATACTGTGTTGTTGACTCAGCTCTTATACACAACCTCTCTAACAACCTTCTAACCTTTAGAAATACTGTGTTGTTGACTCAGCTCTTATACACAACCTCTCTAACATGAATCTTAGTCCCAGCTTTGTTCCAGTAGGTGTTTGTCTTTCTAAGTATTGCCAAATGTCCTGATCTTCAGGACACTCATGATATGACCCTGAACTTCTCTCCTCATTTCTCGAACTGTCTTCTAGAATTTATTTCACCTTTCTTCTGACTTGAATTACTCGCTTCTCCATTCCTGCCTAACATGGACCAATAGGCCTACTGTGAAGCTTTTCTTCTGTTTTCTTATATACTGAGAGTATCTTGTTTACTTCCCTTCCTCAACATCATTGTTAAGAGGCCTAAACACACCTTGACTCGGTAAATATGTCCAGTGATCCTCCCACCTTCATCCTAGACAACAACCCGACCCAACCTAACATATCCAGTGATCCTCCCACCTTCATCCTAGACAACAACCCAACCCAACCTAACATATCCAGTGATCCTCCCACCTTCATCCTAGACAACAACCCGACCCAACCTAACATATCCAGTGATCCTCCCACCTTCATTCTAGACAACAACCCGACCCAACCTAACATATCCAGTGATCCTCCCACCTTCATTCCTAGACAACAACCCAACCCAACCTAACATATCCAGTGATCCTCCCACCTTCATCTAGACAACAACCCGACCCAACCTAACATATCCAGTGATCCTCCCACCTTCATTCTAGACAACAACCCGACCCAACCTAACATATCCAGTGATCCTCCCACCTTCATTCTAGACAACAACCCGACCCAACCTAACATATCCAGTGATCCTCCCACCTTCATTCTAGACAACAACCCGACCCAACCTAACATATCCAGTGATCCTCCCACCTTCATTCTAGACAACAACCCGACCCAACCTAACATATCCAGTGATCCTCCCACCTTCATCTAGACAACACCCCAACCCAACGTAACATATCCAGTGATCCTCCCACCTTCATTCTAGACAACAACCCGACCCAACCTAACATATCCAGTGATCCTCCCACCTTCATTCTAGACAACAACCCGACCCAACCTAACATATCCAGTGATCCTCCCACCTTCATTCTAGACAACAACCCGACCCAACCTAACATATCCAGTGATCCTCCCACCTTCATCCTAGACAACACCCCAACCCAACCTAACATATCCAGTGATCCTCCCACCTTCATCCTAGACAACACCCCAACCCAAACTAACATATCCAGTGATCCTCCCACCTTCATTCTAGACAACAACCCGACCCAACCTAACATATCCAGTGATCCTCCCACCTTCATCCTAGACAACACCCCAACCCAACCTAACATATCCAGTGATCCTCCCACCTTCATCCTAGACAACACCCCAACCCAACCTAACATATCCAGTGATCCTCCCACCTTCATCCTAGACAACACCCCAACCCAACCTAACATATCCAGTGATCCTCCCACCTTCATTCCTAGACAACACCCCAACCCAACCTAACATATCCAGTGATCCTCCCACCTTCATCCTAGACAACAACCCAACCCAAACTAACATATCCAGTGATCCTCCCACCTTCATCCTAGACAACACACCCAACCCAACCTAACATATCCAGTGATCCTCCCACCTTCATCCTAGACAACAACCCAACCCACCTAACATATCCAGTGATCCTCCACCCTTCATTCTAGACAACAACCCACCCAACCTAACATATCCAGTGATCCTCCCACCTTCATCCTAGACAACACCACCAACCCAACCTAACATATCCAGTGATCCTCCCACCTTCATCCTAGACAACAACCCAACCCAACCTAACATATCCATGATCCTCCCACCTTCATCCTAGACAACACCCCAACCCAACCTAACATATCCAGTGATCCTCCCACCTTCATCCTAGACAACAACCCAACCCAACCTAACATATCCAGTGATCCTCCCACCTTCATCCTAGACAACACCCAACCCAACCTAACATATCCAGTGATCCCCCCACCTTCATCCTAGACAACACCCAACCCAACCTAACATATCCAGTGATCATCCCACCTTCATCCTAGACAACAACCCAACCCAACCTAACATATCCAGTGATCCGTCCCACCTTCATTCTAGACAACAACCCAACCAACCCAACCTAACATATCCAGTGATCCTCCCACTTTCATCCTAGACAACAACCCAACCCAACCTAACATATCCAGTGATCCTACCCACCTTCATCCTAGACAACACCCCAACCCAACCTAACATATCCAGTGATCCTCCCACCTTCATCCTAGACAACAACCCAACCCAACCTAACATATCCAGTGATCCTCCCACCTTCATCCTAGACAACAAGCCAACCCAACCTAAACATATCCAGTGATCCTCCCACCTTCATCCTAGACAACACCCCAACCCAACCTAACATATCCAGTGATCCTCCCACCTTCATCCTAGACAACAACCCAACCCAACCTAAACATATCCAGTGATCCTCCCACCTTCATCCTAGACAACAACCCAACCCAACCTAACATATCCAGTGATCCTCCCACCTTCATCCTAGACAACACCCCAACCCAACCTAACATATCCAGTGATCATCCCACCTTCATCCTAGACAACAACCCAACCCAACCTAACATATCCAGTGATCCTCCCACCTTCATTCTAGACAACAACCCAACCCAACCCAACCTAACATATCCAGTGATCCTCCCACTTTCATCCTAGACAACACCCCAACCCAACCTAACATATCCAGTGATCCTCCCACCTTCATCCTAGACAACAGCCCAACCCAACCTAACATATCCAGTGATCCTCCCACCTTCATTCTAGACAACACCCCAACCCAACCTAACATATCCAGTGATCCTCCCACCTTCATCCTAGACAACACCCCAACTCAACCTAACATATCCAGTGATCCTCCCACCTTCATCCTAGACAACAACCCAACCCAACCTAACATATCCAGTGATCCTCCCACCTTCATCCTAGACAACACCCCCAACCCAACCTAACATATCCAGTGATCCTCCCACCTTCATCCTAGACAACACCCAACCCAACCTAACATATCCAGTGATCCTCCCACTTCATCCTAGACAACAACCCAACCCAACCTAACATATCCAGTGATCCTCCCACCTTCATTCTAGACAACACCCCAACCCAACCTAACATATCCAGTGATCCTCCCACCTTCATCCTAGACAACAACCCAACCCAACCTAACATATCCAGTGATCCTCCCACCTTCATTCTAGACAACAACCCAACCCAACCCAACCTAACATATCCAGTGATCCTCCCACCTTCATCCTAGACAACACCCAACCCAACCTAACATATCCAGTGATCCTCCCACCTTCATTCTAGACAACAACCCAACCCAACCTAACATATCCAGTGATCCTCCCACCTTCATCCTAGACAACACCTCCAACCCAACCTAACATATCCAGTGATCCTCCCACCTTCATCCTAGACAACAACCCAACCCAACCTAACATATCCAGTGATCCTCCCACCTTCATTCTAGACAACAACAACCAACCCAACCTAACATAATCCAGTGATCCTCCCACCTTCATCCTAGACAACACCCCAACCCAACCTAACATATCCAGTGATCCTCCCACCTTCATCCTAAACAACATCCAACCCAACCTAAATATCCAGTGATCCTCACCTTCATTTAGACAACACCCCAACCCAACCTAACATATCAGCAGTGAATCCTCCACCTCCCTAGACAACAACGCCTAACCCAACTATCACATATCATTGATCCTCACACACTTCATTCTAGCACAACCGAACCCACCAACAATCATATCATGATCCTCCACCTTCATCCTAGACAACAACCCACCCAAATCCCAATCCGGATCTCCACCCAATCCAGACTCATAGAATCCAACTAAAATATGACTCCCACCTTCATCCAGATTGAGACAACACTCCCAATCCATACCTAAATATCCATGATCATCATCATCTAAATAAACTCCAACCCACCTCATCATGGAACCTCAAACTTCATCTAGCAACATTCAACCATCCTAACATATCAGTGGATCCTGCCAACACCATGCCTAGACAACATTCAACCCACCTACATATCCGTGATCCTCGCCACCTTCATTCCTAGACAACAATCTAATCCATACCTAACATATCTTTGATCCTCCCACCTTCATCCTAAACAAATCTACCCAACCTAACATATCCAGTGATCTCCACCTTCAGTACTAAAATCTAACCCAACCTAACTATATCCAGGAACTACCTATCCCCTCATCCTACACACCACACCCAACCTAACATATCAGTGATCCCCCACCTTATCCTAACAACAATAACCCATCCTACATATATGATACCTCCCACGCTTCATCCTAGACACAATCTAACAACTAACATACCAGTGTCCCCACCTTCATCCTAGACAACAATCTAACCAACCTAACATATCCGTGATCCTCCCACCTTCATCCTAAACAACAATCTACCACATCTAACATATCCAGTGATCCTCCCACCTTCATCTAGACAACATCTTACCCATCCTAACATATCCAGTGATCCTCCCACCTTCATCTAGACAACCAATCTAACCCATCCTAAACATATCCAGTGATCCTCCCACCTTCATCCTAGACAACAATCTAACCCATCCTAACATATCCAGTGATCTCCCACCTTCATCCTAACAAACAATCTAACCCAACCTAACATATCCAGTGATCCTCCCACCTTCATCCTAGACAACAATCTAACCCAACCTAACATATCCAGTGATCCTCCCACCTTCATCCTAAACAACAATCTAACCCATCCTAACATATCCAGTGATCCTCCCACCTTCATCCTAGACAACAATCTAACCCATCCTAACATATCCAGTGATCCTCCCACCTTCATCCTAAACAACAATCTAACCCATCCTAACATAATCCAGTGATCCTCCCAACCTTCATCCTAGACAACAATCTAAACCCCTCCAACATATCCAGTGATCCTCCCACCTTCATCCTAAACAACAATCTAACCCATCCTAACATATCCAGTGATCCTCCCACCTTCATCCTAGACAACAATCTAACCCAACCTAACATAATTGTTGAGAATTTTAGAAATCATGGCTATTGAATTAGGCCTCCTAGTTCATGGCCTGATCATTCAGGCTGTTTGTGGTAGCAGCACACAGGCTACGTAATCACCACAATCTGGATGATCAAGAGTTGCCAGAAGGAACTTGCCATATAATGTCTCAAGGTACAGCTTGATCTACAAAGAGAAAATGTAACAAAGATTGAGACAAACACTATTATTATTAATTATCATAATTAAATTTTATATATTCTGGAACCAAGACGCTTTCTCTGAACGTATTTACTTGAAATTCTACCTTTTTTGCAACATTGCAAGCTCCTGATGATGTGTTGATTGCAACACGAAAGGGCTAGAGCTATCATTCAACTCACCCCTTGGTTGTTTTGCATTTTGTATCGCTTGTTCACGATTATTACATATTATAATTTTTGTCTCCTTGTGGGTTCGTTTGTTGGAGTGTTGTTCAAGGTACCTTGATAATGATAAAAGCTCTTGATCAGAGGAACTGGAGCTATCCTCCTTCCCCTCCCCCCAAACAAAACCCGCCATATCTCAGTCGGTGTATGACCCTTCAGAGTTTAACGCTCATCCCATGACCTTAATATGTTAATAGCTAGTGTTTATTACACATTTGTGTTTAGTTTGCCCTAAACATTAATTTGTATTAAAGATCCTTTGAACGTTTTAACATTGTGTTGCTTAATAATTCCCTTATTTTTGTCTGCCTAAACATCCGTAGCCTTCCTAAATGTTAACTATCCTAAATGTTAACTATCCTAAATGTTAACTATCCTAAATGTTAACTATCCTAAATGTTAACTATCCTAAATATTAACTATCCTAAATGTTAACTATCCTAAATGTTAACTATCCTAAATGTTAACTATCCTAAATGTTAACTATCCTAAATGTTAACTATCCTAAATGTTAACTATCCTAAATATTAACTATCCTAATTGTTAACTATCCTAAATGTTAACTATCCTAAATGTTAACTATCCTAAATGTTAACTATCCTAAATGTTAACTATCCTAAATGTTAACTATCCTAAATGTTAACTATCCTAAATGTTAACTATCCTAAATATTATCTATCCTAAATATTAACTATCCTAAATATTAACTATCCTAAATATCCTAAATATTAACTATCCTAAATATTAACTATCCTAAATATTAACTATCCTAAATATTAACTATCCTAAATATTAACTATCCTAAATATCCTAAATATTAACTATCCTAAATATTAACTATCCTAAATATCCTAAATATTAACTATCCTAAATATTAACTATCCTAAATATCCTAAATATTAACTATCCTAAATATTAACTATCCTAAATATCCTAAATATTAACTATCCTAAATATTAACTATCCTAAATATCCTAAATATTAACTATCCTAAATATTAACTATCCTAAATATCCTAAATATTAACTATCCTAAATATTAACTATCCTAAATATCCTAAATATTAAATATCCTAAATATTAACTATCCTAAATATTAACTATCCTAAATATTAACTATCCTAAATATTAACTATCCTAAATATTAACTTAAACATTTCTCTGTTGGCTCTTTAAACATTTATTTTTAAACATTTATTTGTGTTTTTAAACATCTCTGGGTTTTCTAAACATTAGTTTAAACATTCTATCGTGTTAATAAACATTAAATATTTCTAGGTGTTTTTAACCATCCTAGACACCCTACCTTCTCTCTCTTAGACATTCTTAGTCTGCCTAATAATTCTTAAGTCTGCCTAACAATTTCAGAAGTCCGTAAGGAGACTTCAGACTTGTCTTCAAGACTTTAATTTTCTCTGGCACGCATCAAACATCTTCTATCTTCTTCTCTTCTTCTATTCGTTCAAACTTCTCTTGTGGTTTTTTTTTTCAAGTGTATGTTCATTTATTCTTCCCATTTCATTGTTTCCTGTATTTATATTTGTAGATTCTTTGTTTGTTTATGTTATGACAGCGAGTTGTTTATGTTATGACAGCGAGTTGTTTATGTTATGACAGCGAGTTGTTTATGTTATGACAGTGAGTTGTTTATGTTATGACAGCGAGTTGTTTATGTTATGACAGCGAGTTGTTTATGTTATGACAGTGAGTTGTTTATGTTATGACAGTGAGTTGTTTATGTTATGACAGCGATTTGTTTGTGTTATGACAGCGAGTTGTTTATGTTATGACAGTGAGTTGTTTATGTTATGACAGTGAGTTGTTTATGTTATGACAGCGATTTGTTTGTGTTATGACAGCGAGTTGTTTATGTTATGACAGTGAGTTGTTTATGTTATGACAGCGAGTTATGTTATGACAGCGATTTGTTTATGTTATGACAGCGAGTTGTTTGTGTTATGACAGCGAGTTGTTTGTGTTATGACAGCGAGTTGTTTATGTTATGACAGTGAGTTGTTTATGTTATGACAGCGAGTTATGTTTATGACAGCGAGTTGTTTATGTTATGACAGCGAGTTGTTTGTGTTATGACAGCGAGTTGTTTATGTTATGACAGCGAGTTGTTTATGTTATGACAGCGAGTTGTTTATGTTATGACAGCGAGTTGTTTGTGTTATGACAGCGAGTTGTTTATGTTATGACAGTGAGTTGTTTATGTTATGACAGCGAGTTGTTTGTGTTATGACAGTGAGTTGTTTATGTTATGACAGCGAGTTGTTTGTGTTATGACAGTGAGTTGTTTATGTTATGACAGCGAGTTGTTTGTGTTATGACAGTGAGTTGTTTGTGTTATGACAGTGAGTTGTTTGTGTTATGACAGTGAGTTGTTTGTGTTATGACAGTGAGTTGTTTATGTTATGACAGCGAGTTGTTTATGTTATGACAGTGAGTTGGTTATGTTATGACAGTGAGTTGTTTGTGTTATGACAGTGAGTTGTTTATGTTATGACAGCGAGTTGTTTATGTTATGACAGCGAGTTGTTTTTTGTTATGACAGTGAGTTGTTTATGTTATGACAGCGAGTTGTTTATGTTATGACAGCGAGTTGTTTATGTTATGACAGTGAGTTGGTTATGTTATGACAGTGAGTTGTTTGTGTTATGACAGTGAGTTGTTTATGTTATGACAGCGAGTTGTTTATGTTATGACAGCGAGTTGTTTATGTTATGACAGTGAGTTGTTTATGTTATGACAGCGAGTTGTTTATGTTATGACAGCGAGTTGTTTATGTTATGACAGTGAGTTGTTTATGTTATGACAGCGAGTTGTTTGTGTTATGACAGCGAGTTGTTTATGTTATGACAGCGAGTTGTTTATGTTATGACAGCGAGTTGTTTATGTTATGACAGCGAGTTGTTTATGTTATGACAGCGAGTTGTTTATGTTATGACAGCGAGTTGTTTATGGTTATGACAGCGAGTTTTTTTATGTTATGACAGTGAGTTGTTTTATGTTTATGAACAGCGAGTTGTTTATGTTATGACAGCGAGTTGTTTATGTTATGACAGTGAGTTGGTTATGTTTATGACAG
The DNA here is from genome assembly GCF_026875155.1 of Cherax quadricarinatus. Taxonomy (NCBI): domain Eukaryota; kingdom Metazoa; phylum Arthropoda; class Malacostraca; order Decapoda; family Parastacidae; genus Cherax; species Cherax quadricarinatus. The sequence continues at coordinate 9,022 of NW_026507692.1, forward strand.
TGAGTTGTTTGTGTTATGACAGTGAGTTGTTTATGTTATGACAGCGAGTTGTTTATGTTATGACAGCGAGTTGTTTATGTTATGACAGTGAGTTGTTTATGTTATGACAGCGAGTTGTTTATGTTATGACAGCGAGTTGTTTATGTTATGACAGCGAGTTGTTTATGTTATGACAGTGAGTTGTTTATGTTATGACAGCGAGTTGTTTATGTTATGACAGTGAGTTGTTTATGTTATGACAGTGAGTTGTTTATGTTATGACAGCGAGTTGTTTGTGTTATGACAGCGAGTTGTTTATGTTATGACAGTGAGTTGTTTATGTTATGACAGCGAGTTGTTTATGTTATGACAGTGAGTTGTTTATGTTATGACAGCGAGTTGTTGCTTAAGGTTTTCTCAGTCTTTATTTCACCCCCCATTCTTTAATAATAATAATAATTGTAATTGCAATAATTCTAACAATAATAACAATAATAATAATAATAATAATAATAATAATAATAATAATAATGATGATAATAATAATGATAATAATAATAATAATAATAATAATAATAATAATAATAATAATTACAAGATATATGGTTTCTTGCAATATTTGAATATATTTCACAGTAGAAATGGAAAGTTCCGTAAACTTTTATCTTACAACTATAAACTTAATTCCTCTAATAATTTTCAAACCAATTTTTTTTTTTTTTTACCTTTTACGTATTTTAAGTTTTTCCTTTTCCTTCATAGTATCAAAATTTTGAATAATTTCCAGTATATATATATAAATATATATATATATATACATATATATACAATATATATTATATATATATATATATATATATATATATATATATATATATATATATATATACTATATATACAGTGAAAGGTGTGTTTGAGTGTATATATACTGAAAGTTTAATGTATATTTTAGTTAATAAAGTAAGCTTGTGTGGTGATAACAAAGTTTAATGTATATTTTAGTTAATAAAGTAAGCTTGTGTGGTGATAATAAAGGTTATATGTAGTATCTATGACCATCATTTACTGTATAACCTTAAACATCAACAACAAAGTTATTTTTAATACTCTTACCTATTTTGTACACCCGTTTCTTCGATGTTTTTATTTCCACTTTCCGCGCATTGACCTTCCTTAAAAATAACTCTCTCTTTCTCTCTCGTTTTTGCCCTTTTCGCTTTTCTTTTGTTTTGAGTGCCCTCAGCTTTATCTTATTATTGTTTCACTGTAGAGCTTTATCTTATTGTTTCACTGTAGAGCGTTATCTTATTGTTTCACTGTAGAGCTTTATCTTATTGTTTCACTGTAGAGCTTTATCTTATTGCTTCAAGGCAGAGCTTTATCTTATTGTTTCACTGTAGAGCTTTATCTTATTGTTTCACTGTAGAACTTTATCTTATTGTTTCACTGTAGAGCTTTATCTTATTGTTTCACTGTAGAGCTTTATCTTATTGTTTCACTGTAGAACTTTATCTTATTGTTTCACTGTAGAGCTTTATCTTATTGTTTCACTGTAGAGCTTTATCTTATTGTTTCACTAGAGCTTTATCTTATTGTTTCACTGTAGATCTTTATCTTATTGTTTCACTGCAGAGCTTTATCCTATCATTGTTTCACTGCAGAGCTTTATCATTGTTTCACTGTAGAGCTTTATCATTGTTTCACTGCAGACCTTAATCATTGTTTCACTGTAGAGCTTTATCATTGTTTCACTGCAGAGCTTTATCATTGTTTCACTGCAGAGCTTTATCCTATCATTTTTTCACTGCAGAGCTTTATCATATCATTGTTTCACTGCAGAGCTTTATCATTGTTTCACTGCAGAGCTTTATCATTGTTTCACTGTAGAGCTTTATCATTGTTTCACTGTAGAGCTTTATCATTGTTTCACTGCAGAACTTTATCATTGTTTCACTGTAGAGCTTTATCCTATCTTTGTTTCACTGCAGAGCTTTATCATTGCTTCACTGTAGAGTTTAATCATTGTTTCACTGCAGAGCTTTATCATTGTTTCACTGTAGAGCTTTATCATTGTTTCACTGCAGAGCTTTATCCTATCATTGTTTCACTGCAGAGCTTTATCCTATCATTGTTTCACTGCAGAGCTGTATCATTGTTTCACTGCAGAGCTTTATCATTGTTTCACTGCAGAACTTTATCATTGTTTCACTGTAGAGCTTTATCATTGTTTCACTGTAGAGCTTTATCATTGTTTCACTGTAGAGCTTTATCAGTTTCACTGTAGAGCTTTATCATTGTTTCATTGTAGAGCTTTATCATTGTTTCACTGCAGAGCTTTATCCTATCATTGTTTCACTGCAGAGCTTTATCATTGTTTCACTGCAGAGCTTTATCATTGTTTCACTGCAGAGCTTTATCATTGTTTCACTGTAGAGCTTTATCATTGTTTCACTGTAGAGCGTTATCATTGTTTCACTGTAGAGCTTTACCATTGTTTCACTGTAGAGCTTTATCATTGTTTCACTGCAAAGCTTTATACTATCATTGTTTCACTGTAGAGCTTTATCATTGTTTCACTGCAGAGCTTTATCATTGTTTCACTGTAGAGCTTTATCATTGTTTCACTGCAGAGCTTTATCATTGTTTCACTGTAGAGTTTTATCATTGTTTCACTGTAGAGCTTTATCATTGTTTCACTGTAGAGCTTTATCATTGTTTCACTGTAGAGCTTTATCATTGTTTCACTGCAGAGCTTTATCATTGTTTCACTGTAGAGTTTTATCATTGTTTCACTGTAGAGCTTTATCATTGTTTCACTGTAGAGCTTTATCATTGTTTCACTGCAAAGCTTTATACTATCATTGTTTCACTGTAGAGCTTTATCATTGTTTCACTGTAGAGCTTTATCATTGTTTCACTGCAGAGCTTTATCATTGTTTCACTGTAAAGCTTTATCATTGTTTCACTGCAGAGCTTTATCATTGTTTCACTGTAGAGCTTTATCATTGTTTCACTGTAGAGCTTTATCATTGTTTCACTGTAGAGGTTTACCATTGTTTCACTGTAGAGCTTTATCATTGTTTCACTGCAAAGCTTTATACTATCATTGTTTCACTGTAGAGCTTTATCATTGTTTCACTGTAGAGCTTTATCATTGTTTCACTGCAGAGCTTTATCATTGTTTCACTGTAGAGCTTTATCATTGTTTCACTGCATAGCTTTATCATTTGTTTCACTGTAAGCTTTATCATTGTTTCACTGCAGAGCTTTATCATTGTTTCACTGTAGAGCTTTATCTTTGTTTCACTGCAGAGCTTTATCATTGTTTCACTGTAGAGCTTTATCATTGTTTCACTGTAGAGCTTTATCATTGTTTCACTGTAGAGCTTTATAATTGTTTCACTGCAGAGCTTTATCATTGTTTCACTGCAGAGCTTTATCATTGTTTCACTGCAGAGCTTTATCATTGTTTCACTGTACAGCTTTATCATTGTTTCACTGCAGAGCTTTATCATTGTTTCACTGTAGAGCTTTATCATTGTTTCACTGTAGAGCTTTATCATTGTTTCACTGTAGAGCTTTATCATTGTTTCACTGTAGAGCTTTATCATTGTTTCACTGTAGAGCTTTATCATTGTTTCACTGCAGAGCTTTATCATTGTTTCACTGCAGAGCTTTATCATTGTTTCACTGCAGAGCTTTATCATTGTTTCACTGTAGAGCTTTATCATTGTTTCACTGCAGAGCTTTATCATTGTTTCACTGTAGAGCTTTATCCTATCATTGTTTCACTGCAGAGCTTTATCCTATCATTGTTTCACTGCAGTGCTTTATCCTATCATTGTTTCACTGTAGAGCTTTATCATTGTTTCACTGCAGAGCTTTATCCTATCATTGTTTTACTGCAGAGCTTTATCCCATCATTATTTCACTGCAGAGCTTTATCTTTGTTTCACTGCAGAGCTTTATCCTATCATTGTTTCACTGCAGAGCTTTATCATTGTTTCACTGCAGAGCTTTATCCTATCATTGTTTCACTGCAGAACTTTATCCTATCACTGTTTCACTGCAGAGCTTTATCATTGTTTCACTGCAGAGCTTTATCTTTGTTTCACTACAGAGCTTTATCATTGTTTCACTGCAGAGCTTTATCATTGTTTCACTGCAGAGCTTTATCCTATCATTGTTTCACTGCAGAGCTTTATCATTGTTTCACTGCAGAGCTTTATCTTTGTTTCACTGCAGAGCTTTATCATTGTTTCACTGCAGAGCTTTATCTTTGTTTCACTGCAGAGCTTTATCATTGTTTCACTGCAGTGCTTTGTCATTGTTTCACTGCAGAGCTTTATCTTTATTTCACTGCAGAGCTTTATCTTTGTTTCACTGCAGAGCTTTATCTTTGTTTCACTGCAGAGCTTTATCTTTGTTTCACTGCAGAGCTTTATGCTATCATTGATTCACTGCAGAGATTTATCATTGTTTCACTGCAGAGCTTTATCTTTGTTTCACTGCAGAGTTTTATCATTGTTTCACTGCAGAGCTTTATCATTGTTTCACTGCAGAACTTTATCATTGTTTCACTGCAGAGCTTTATCCTATCATTGTTTCACTGCAGAGCTTTATCTTTGTTTCACTGCAGAATTTTATCTTTGTTTCACTGCAGAGCTTTATCTTTGTTTCACTGCAGAGCTTTATCCTATCATTGTTTCACTGTAGAGCTTTATCTTTGTTTCACTGCAGAGCTTTATCATTGTTTCACTGCAGAGCTTTATCATTGTTTCACTGCAGAGCTTTGTCATTGTTTCACTGCAGAGCTTTATCATTGTTTCACTGCAGAGCTTTATCATTGTTTCACTGCAGAGCTTTATCATTGTTTCACTGCAGAGCTTTATCATTGTTTCACTGCAGAGCTTTATCTTTGTTTCACTGCAGAGCTTATCATTGTTTCACTGCAGAGCTTTATCATTGTTTCACTGCAGAGCTTTATCATTGTTTCACTTCAGAGCTTTATCTTTGTTTCACTGCAGAGCTTTATCATTGTTTCACTGCAGAGCTTTATAATTGTTTCACTGCAGAGCTTTATCATTGTTTCACTGCAGAGCTTTATCATTGTTTCACTGCAGAGCTTTATCTTTGTTTCACTGCAGAGCTTTATCATTGTTTCACTGCAGAGCTTTATCATTGTTTCACTTCAGAGCTTTATCTTTGTTTCACTGCAGAGCTTTATCATTGTTTCACTGCAGAGCTTTATCATTGTTTCACTGCAGAGCTTTATCATTGTTTCACTGCAGAGCTTTATCATTGTTTCACTGCAGAGCTTTATCTTTGTTTCACTGCAGAGCTTTATCTTTGTTTCACTGCAGAGCTTTATCTTTGTTTCACTGCAGAGCTTTATCTTTGTTTCACTGCAGAGCTTTATCTTTGTTTTCTGCAGAGCTTTATCATTGTTTCACTGCAGAGCTTTATCATTGTTTCACTGCAGAGCTTTAACTTTGTTTCACTGCAGAGCTTTATCTTTGTTTCACTGCAGAGCTTTATCTTTGTTTCACTGCAGAGCTTTATCATTGTTTCACTGTAGAGCTTTATCATTGTTTCACTGCAGAGCTTTATCATTGTTTCACTGCAGAGCTTTATCATTGTTTCACTGCAGAGCTTTATCATTGTTTCACTGCAGAGCTTTATCATTGTTTCACTGCAGAGCTTTATCTTTGTTTCACTGTAGAGCTTTATCTTTGTTTCACTGCAGAGCATTATCATTGTTTCACTGCAGAGCTTTATCTTTGTTTCACTGCAGAGCTTTATCTTTGTTTCACTGCAGAGCTTTATCATTGTTTCACTGCAGAGCTTTATCATTGTTTCACTGCAGAGCTTTATCATTGTTTCACTGCAGAGCTTTATCATTGTTTCACTGCAGAGCTTTATCTTTGTTTCACTGCAGAGCTTTATCATTGTTTCACTGCAGAGCTTTATCATTGTTTCACTGCAGAGCTTTATCTTTGTTTCACTGCAGAGCTTTATCATTGTTTCACTGCAGAGCTTTATCCTATCATTGTTTCACTGCAGAGCTTTATCATTGTTTCACTGCAGAGCTTTATCTTTGTTTCACTGCAGAGCTTTATCTTTGTTTCACTGCAGAGCTTTATCTTTGTTTCACTGCAGAGCTTTATCATTGTTTCACTGCAGAGCTTTATCTTTGTTTCACTGCAGAGCTTTATCTTTGTTTCAACTGCAGAGCTTTATCTTTGTTTCACTGCAGAGCTTTATCATTGTTTCACTGCAGAGCTTTATCATTGTTTCACTGCAGAGCTTTAACTTTGTTTCACTGCAGAGCTTTATCTTTGTTTCACTGCAGAGCTTTATCTTTGTTTCACTGCAGAGCTTTATCATTGTTTCACTGTAGAGCTTTATCATTGTTTCACTGCAGAGCTTTATCTTTGTTTCACTGCAGAGCTTTATCTTTGTTTCACTGCAGAGCTTTATCATTGTTTCACTGCAGAGCTTTATCATTGTTTCACTGCAGAGCTTTAACTTTGTTTCACTGCAGAGCTTTACTCTTTGTTTCACTGCAGAGCTTTATTTTGTTTCACTGCAGAGCTTTATCATTGTTTCACTGTAGAGCTTTATCATTGTTTCACTGCAGAGCTTTATCTTTGTTTCACTGCAGAGCTTTATCTTGTTTCATGCAGAGCTTTATCTTTGTTTCACTGCAGAGCTTTATCATTGTTTCACTGCAGAGCTTTATCATTGTTTCACTGCAGATCTTTATCATTGTTTCACTGCAGAGCTTTATCATTGTTTCACTGCAGAGCTTTATCTTTGTTTTCACTGCAGTGCTTGTCATTGTTTCACTGCAGAGCTTTTATCATTGTTTCACTGCAGAGCTTTATCATTGTTTCACTGCAGAGCTTTATCTTTGTTTCACTGCAGAGCTTTATCATTGTTTCACTGCAGAGCTTTATCATTGTTTCACTGCAGAGCTTTATCTTTGTTTCACTGCAGAGCTTTATCATTGTTTCACTTCAGAGCTTTATCATGTTTCACTGCAGAGCTTTATCTTTGTTTCACTGCAGAGCTTTATCATTGTTTCACTGCAGAGCTTATCATTGTTCACTGCAGAGCTTTATCATTGTTTCACTGCAGAAGCTTTATCATTGTTTCACTGCAGAGCTTTATCTTTGTTTCACTGCAGAGCTTTATCATTGTTTCACTGCAGAGCTTTATCTTTGTTTCACTGCAGAGCTTTATCATTGTCGTAATAAAACTCAACAGCGAAACATTATAACAAATACTTGTTTTTTTTTTTACTGTCTGTGTTTGTTTCTCATTATCATCCTTCTCTTTATCTCTTCTCTCTCCCGCCTCTTTAATATTTCCACTCGTCTTTCCTGCCCAGAACTTCTTAATTTCCAAAAAAACATCCCTCCATCTTTCCTTCCTTCACTGTATTATGGCTAAATTATCACCTTTTTTTCCCCACGTTAAACCTATAAAAAATTCCCTAAACGCTTGCAGTAAATTCCCCGCATTCCTGGAAATTTTTCCCTTTAATTTCTAGCCGAGACTCCCTCAGCCTGACCTGACCCCTAGCTGACCTGATCCCAGCTTGACCTGACTCCCAGCTGACCTGACCCCTAGCTGACCTGATCCTGGCTTGACCCGACTCCCAGCTGACCTTATCCGAGCTTGAACTGATTCCAGCTTGACCTGACCCCCAGCTGACCTGACCCCTAGCTGACCTGATCCTGGCTTGACCCGACTCCCAGCTGACCTTATCCGAGCTTGAACTGATCCCAGCTTGACCTGACCCCCAGCTGACCTGATGTAACCCTAGGAGATGCAGTTAATAATTTTAATCTCTTGTAAATGTCCGGGTTCATGACCTCGTTATTAAATCTTAAAATTGTTCGTTTGTGAGTAAACTATCTTATAAGTATCTGGACCTGTAAGTAAAGTATCTTTTTAAGTGACTATCTGTAAGTAAATTATAAGTGACTATGTGAGTAAAACGTCTTCTAAGTAACTGTTAAGTAAGCTATGTTATTAAGTAAATTACTGTCTGTAAGTAAACTGATATTACTGATAGTCTTAGTATAAGTGTATATATCTGTATGTGTTTTTGTAGTTACCTGTAGTTACCTGTAGTTACCTGTAGTTACCTGTGTAATTATATAGATCATAACTCACTTTAATACCTATTTTAGGTATTAAAGTATCATTGTCTGGTGGTGAAAAGTGTTACGAGCGATCTTAATGAACCTAGTGTAGTAGATAGTGTAGTAGATAGTGTAGTAGATAGTGTAGTAGATAGTGTAGTAGATAGTGTAGTAGATAGTGTAGTAGATAGTGTAGTAGATAGTGTAGTATATAATGTAGTAGATAGTGTAGTAGATAGTGTAGTAGATAGTGTAGTAGATAGTGTAGTAGATAGTGCAGTAGATAGTGTAGTAGATAGTGTAGTAGATAGTGTAGTAGATAGTGTAGTAGATAGTGTTAGTAGATAGTGTAGTAGATAGTGTAGTAGATAGTGTAGTAGATAGTGTAGTAGATAGTGCAGTAGATAGTGTAGTAGATAGTGTAGTAGATAGTGTAGTAGATAGTGTAGTAGATAGTGTAGTAGATAGTGTAGTAGATAGTGTAGTAGATAGTGTAGTAGATAGTGTAGTAGATAGTGTAGTAGATAGTGTAGTAGATAGTGCAGTAGATAGTGTAGTAGATAGTGTAGTAGATAGTGCAGTAGATAGTGTAGTAGATAGTGTAGTAGATAGTGCAGTAGATAGTGTAGTAGATAGTGTAGTAGATAGTGTAGTAGATAGTGTAGTAGATAGTGTAGTAGATAGTGTAGTAGATAGTGTAGTAGATAGTGCAGTAGATAGTGTAGTAGATAGTGTAGTAGATAGTGTAGTAGATAGTGTAGTAGATAGTGCAGTAGTAGTGTAGTAGATAGTGTAGTAGATAGTGTAGTAGATAGTGTAGTAGATAGTGTAGTAGATAGTGTAGTAATAGTGTAGTAGATAGTGTAGTAGATAGTGTAGTAGATAGTGCAGTAGATAGTGTAGTAGATAGTGTAGTAGATAGTGTAGTAGATAGTGTAGTAGATAGTGCAGTAGATAATGTAGTAGATAGTGTAGTAGATAGTGCAGTAGATAGTGTATAGTGTAGTAGATAGTGTAGTAGATAGTGCAGTAGATAGTGTAGTAGATAGTGTAGTAGATAGTGTAGTAGATAGTGTAGTAGATAGTGTAGTAGATAGTGTAGTAGATAGTGCAGTAGATAGTGCAGTAGATAGTGTAGTAGATAGTGTAGTAGATAGTGCAGTAGATAGTGTAGTAGATAGTGTAGTAGATAGTGTAGTAGATAGTGTAGTAGATAGTGTAGTAGATAGTGTAGTAGATAGTGTAGTAGATAGTGTAGTAGATAGTGTAGTAGATAGTGTAGTAGATAGTGTAGTAGATAGTCTTTAAGCTTCATAAATTAACCAGAATACATCTTATACAACAAGAGTATAACGGAGGTGTAATACATCGCAAATACATTATAATATATGTCAGTAAGATGTAGACTTAGAAAAGTAGACATAGTTATATATGTTTGTAAATGTCAGTTGTCTACAAGTTGTAACAACAGTCTAATAATAACAATAATTTATTATTGTAATAAAGTATTAATATAAAATAATAATAATAATAATAATAATAATAATAATAATAATAATAATAATAAAATAACGCGAATAGAAATGCAAATAGGAAAAATAATTAAGCTTTAATAATTTTTCTCTTTATCTTAACTCACGACATCGTAATGACACGATTGTAAACATACCACTGGTGGGGGTAGAACCCGCGGTCAGTTTCTGATCGCGGGTTCTAACCCCACCCGTGATGTGGGTTCTCTCTTTATCTTGCTTATATTTCCTCTCTTCTGGAGGTAAAATATCAGTGTAACAATGTTTTGATCAGGTGGGGAAGTGTAGTTGTATAGCAGGTGGGAAGTTGTAGGTGTACGCAGGTTGGGAAGTTGTAGGTGTATCGCAGGTGGGAAGTTGTAGTTGTAAGCAGTGGGGAAGTTTTAGTTTATAGCAGGTGAGGAAGTTGTAGGTGTATCGCAGGTGGGGAGTTGTAGGTGTATCGCAGGTGGGGAAGTAGTTGAGGTGTATCGCAGGTGGGGAAGTTGTAGGTGTATCGCAGGTGGGGAATGTTGTAGTGTATCGCAGGTGGGGAAGTTGTAGGTGTATCGCAGGTGGGGAAGTTGTAGGTGTATAGCAGGTGGGGAAGTTGTAGGTGTATAGCAGGTGGGGAAGTTGTAGGTGTATCGCAGGTGGGAAGTTGTAGGTGTATAGCAGGTGGGAAAGTTGTAGGTGTATAGCAGGTGGGGAAGTTGTAGGTGTATAGCAGGTGGGGAAGTTGTAGGTGTATAGCAGGTGGGGAAGTTGTAGGTGTATAGCAGGTGGGGAAGTTGTAGGTGATCGCAGTGGGGAAGTTGTAGGTGTATAGCAGGTGGGGAAGTTGTAGGTGTATAGCAGGTGGGGAAGTTGTAGGTGTATATCAAGTGAGGAAGTTGAAGTGTATAGCAGTGGGGAAGTTGTAGGTGTATAGCAGGTGAGGATGTTGTAGGTGTATATCAAGTGAGGAGTTGTAGGTGTATAGCAGGTAGGGAAGTTGTAGGTGTATAGCAGGTGGGGGAAGTTGTAGGTGTATAGCAGGTGGGAAGTTGTAGGTGTATATCAGGTGGGGAAGTTGTAGGTGTATAGCAGGGGAGGAAGTTGTAGGTGTATAACAGTAGGGAAGTTAGGTGTATAGCAGGTAGGAAAGTTGTAGGTGTATAGCAGGTGGGGAAGTTGTAGGTGTATCGCAGGTGGGGAAGTTGTAGGTGTATCGCAGGTGGGGAAGTTGTAGGTGTATCGCAGGTGGGGAAGTTGTAGGTGTATCGCAGGTGGGAAGTTGTAGGTGTATCGCAGGTGGGGAAGTTGTAGGTGTATAGCAGGTGGGGAAGTTGTAGGTGTATCGCAGGTGGGAAGTTGTAGGTGTATAGCAGGTGGGAAGTTGTAGGTGTATAGCAGGTGGGGAAGTTGTAGGTGTATAGCAGTGGGGAAGTTGTAGGTTATAGCAGGTGGGGAAGTTGTAGGTGATAGCAGGTGGGGAAGTTGTAGGGTATCGCAGGTGGGGAAGTTGTAGGTGTATAGCAGGTGGGGAAGTTGTAGTGTATAGCAGGTGGGGAAGTGTAGGTGTATATCAAGTGAGGAAGTTGTAGGTGTATAGCAGTGGGGAAGTTGTAGGTGTATAGCAGGTGAGGAGGTTGTAGGTGTATATCAAGTGAGGAAGTTGTAGGTGTATAGCAGGTAGGGAAGTTGTAGGTGTATAGCAGGTGGGGAAGTTGTAGGTGTATAGCAGGTGGGAAGTTGTAGGTGTATATCAGGTGGGGAAGTTGTAGGTGTATAGCAGGGAAGGAAGTTGTAGGTGTATAACAGGAGGGAAGTTAGGTGTATAGCAGGTAGGAAAGTTGTAGGTGTATAGCAGGTGAGGAAATTGTAGGTGTATAGCAGGTAGGGATGTTGTAGGTGTATAGCAGGTGGGGAAGTTGTAGGTGTATAGCAGGTGGGGAAGTTGTAGGTGTATAGCAGGTAGGGAAGTTGTAGGTGTATAGCAGGTGGGAAAGTTGTAGGTGTATAGCAGGTGGGGAAGTTGTAGGTGTATATCAGGTGGGGAAGTTGTAGGTGTATAGCAGGTAGGGAATTGTAGATGTATAGCAGGTGGGGAAGTTGTAGGTGTTATAGCAGGTGGGGAAGTTGTAGGTGTATAGCAGGTGGGGAAGTTGTATGTGTATAGCAGTGGGGAAGTTGTAGGTGTATAGCAGGTGGGGAAGTTGTAGGTGTATAGCAGGTGGGGAAGTTGTAGGTGTATAGCAGGTGGGGAAGTTGTAGGTGTATAGCAGGTGGGGAAGTTGTAGGTGTATAGCAGGTGGGGAAGTTGTAGGTGTATAGCAGGTGGGGAAGTTGTAGGTGTATAGCAGGTGGGAAAGATGTAGGTGTATAGCAGGTGGGGAAGTTGTAGTTGTATATCAGGTGGGGAAGTTGTAGGTGTATATCAAGTGAGGAAGTTGTAGGTGTATAGCAGGTGGGGAAGTTGTAGGTGTATAGCAGGTGGGGAAGTTGTAGGGGTAAGCAGGTGGGGAAGTTGTAGGTGTATTGCAGGTGGGGAAGTTGTAGGTGTATAGCAGGTGTGGAAGTTGTAGGTGTATAGCAGGTAGGGAAGTTGTAGGTGTATAGCAGGTGGGTAAGTTGTAGTTGTATAGCAGGTGGGAAGTTGTAGTTGTATAGCAGGTGGGGAAGTTGTAGGTGTAAACAGGTGAGGAAGTTGTAGTGTATAGCAGGTGGGGAAGTTGTAGGTGTATAGCAGGTGTGGAAGTTGTAGGTGTATAGCAGGTAGGAAGTTGTAGGTGTATAGCAGGTGAGGAAGTTGTAGTTGTATAGCAGGTGGGGAAGTTGTAGGTGTATAACAGGTGAGGAAGTTGTAGGTGTATAGCAGGTGGGGAAGTTGTAGGTGTATATCAGATGGGGAAGTTGTAGGTGTATAGCAGGTGGGAAGTTGTAGATGTATAGCAGGTAGGAAGTTGTAGGTGTATAGCAGGGTGGGGAAGTTGTAGGTGTATAGCAGGTGGGGAAGTTGTATGTGTATAGCAGGTGGGGAAGTTGTAGGTGTATAGCAGGTGGGGAAGTTGTAGGTGTATAGCAGGTGGGGAAGTTGTAGGTGTATAGCAGTGGGAAGTTGTAGGTGTATAGCAGGTGGGGAAGTTGTAGGTGTATAGCAGGTGGGGAAGTTGTAGGTGTATAGCAGGTGGGGAAGTTGTAGGTGTATAGCAGGTAGGGAAGTTGTAGGTGTATAGCAGGTGGGAAAGTTGTAGGTGTATAGCAGGTGGGGAAGTTGTAGTTGTATATCAGGTGGGGAAGTTGTAGGTGTATATCAAGTGAGGAAGTTGTAGGTGTATAGCAGGTGGGGAAGTTGTAGGTGTATAGCAGGTGGGGAAGTTGTAGGTGTATAGCAGGTAGGGAAGTTGTAGGTGTATAGCAGGTGGGGAAGTTGTACGGTGTATAGCTGGTGGGGAAGTTGTAGGTGTATTAGCAGGTGGGGAAGTTGTAGGTGTATAGCAGGTGGGGAAGTTGTAGGTATAGCAGGTGGGGAAGTTGTAGGTGTATAGCAGGTGGGAAGTTGTAGGTGTATAGCAGGTGGGGGAAGTTGTAGGTGTATAGCAGGGGGAAGTTGTAGGTGTATAGCAGGTGGGGAAGTTGTAGGTGTATAGCAGGTGGGAAGTTGTAGGTGTATAGCAGTTGGGAAAGTTGTAGGTGTATAGCAGGTGGGGAAGTTGTAGTTGTATATCAGGTGGGGAAGTTGTATGGTGTATATCAGTGGGGAAGTTGTAGGTGTATAGCAGGTGGGGAAGTTGTAGGTGTATAGCAGGTGGGGAATTGTAGGGGTATAGCAGTTGGGAAGTTGTAGGTGTATAGCAGGTGGAGAAGTTGTAGGTGTATAGCAGGTGAGGAAGTTGTAGGTGTATAGCATGTAGGAAGTTGTAGGTGTATAGCAGGTGGGGAAGTTGTATTTGTATAGCAGGTGGGGAAGTTGTAGTTGTATAGCAGGTGGGGAAGTTGTAGGTGTATAGCAGGTGTGGAAGTTGTAGGTGTATAGCAGGTGGGGAAGTTGTAGGTGTATAGCAGGTGGGGAAGTTGTAGGTGTATATCAAGTGAGGAAGTTGTAGTTGTATAGCAGGTAGGGAAGTTGTAGGTGTATAACAGGTGAGGAAGTTGTAGGTGTATAGCAGGTGGGGAAGTTGTTGTTGTATAGCAGTTAGGGAAGTTGTAGGTGTATATCAGATGGGGAAGTTGTAGGTGTATATCAGGTGGGGAAGTTGTAGGTGTATAGCAGGTGGTGAAGTTGTAGGTGTATAGCAGGTAGGGAAGTTGTAGGTGTATAGCAGGTGGGGAAGTTGTAGGTGTTAGCAGGTGGGGAAGTTGTAGGTAGTTAGTATAGCAGGTGGGGAAGTTGTAGGTGTATAGCAGGTGGGGAAGTTGTAGGTGTATAGCAGGTGGGAAAGTTGTAGGTGTATAGCTGGTGGGGAAGTTGTAGTTGTATATCAGGTGGGGAAGTTGTAGGTGTATAGCAGGTTAAGGAAGTTGTAGGTGTATAGCAGGTAGGGAAGTTGTAGGTGTATAGCAGGAGGTGGAAGTTGTAGTTGTATAGCAGATGGGGAAGTTGTAGTTGTATAGCAGGTGGGGAAGTTGTAGGTGTATAGCAGGTGTGGAAGTTGTAGGTGTATAGCGGGTGGGAAAGTTGTAGGTGTATATCAGTGAGGAAGTTGTAGTTGTATAGCAGGTAGGAAGTTGTAGGTGTATAGCAGGTGGAAGTTGTAGGTGTATAATCAAGTGAGGAAGTTGTAGGTGTATAGCAGGTGGGGAAGTTGTAAGTGCATAGCAGGTGGGAATGTTGTAGGTGTATAGCAGGTGGGGAAGTTGTAGGTGTATAGCAGGTGGGGAAGTTGTAGTTGTATAGCAGGTGGGGAAGTTGTAGGTGTATAGCAGGTGGGGAAGTTGTAGTTGTATAGCAGGTGGGAAGTTGTAGTTGTATAGCAGGTGGGAAGTTGTAGGTGTGTAGCAGGGGGGAAGTTGTAGGTGTATAGCAGGTGGGGAAGTTGTAGGTGTATAGCAGGTAGGGAAGTTGTAGGTTGTATAGCAGGTAGGGAAGTTGTAGTGTGTATATCAGATGGGGAAGTTGTAGGTTATATCAGGTGGGGAAGTTGTAGGTGTATAGCAGGTAGAGAAGTTGTAGGTGTATAGCAGGTAGGAAGTTGTAGGTGTATAGCAGGTGGGGAAGTTGTAGGTGTATAGCAGGTGAGGAAGTTGTAGGTGCATACAAGTGAGAAAGTTGTAGTTGTATAGCAGGTAGGGAAGTTGTAGGTGTATAGCAGGTGGGGAAGTTGTAGGTGTATAGCATTGGGGAAGTTGTAGGTGTATATGCAGGTGGGGAAGTTGTAGGTGTATAGCAGGTGGGGAAGTTGTAGGTGTATAGCAGGTGGGGAAGTTGTAGGTGTATAGCAGGTGGGGAAGTTGTAGGTGTATAGCAGGTGGGGAAGTTGTAGGTGTATAGCAGGTGGGGAAGTTGTAGGTGTAAAGCAGGTGGGGAAAGTTGTAGGTGTATAGCTGGTGGGGAAGTTGTAGTTGTATATCAGGTGGGAAGTTGTAGGTGTATAGCAGGGAAGGAAGTTGTAGGTGTATAGCAGGTAGGGAAGTTGTAGGTGTATAGCAGGGAGGGCAATTATAGTTGTATAGCAGATGGGGAAGTTGTAGTTGTATAGCAGGTGGGGAAGTTGTAGGTGTATAGCAGGTGTGGAGTTGTAGGTGTATAGCAGGTGGGAAAGTTGTAGGTGTATATCAAGTGAGGAAGTTGTAGTTGTATAGCAGGTGGAAGTTGTAGGTGTATAGCAGGTGGGAAAGTTGTAGGTTGTATATCAAGTGAGGAAGTTGTAGGTGTATAGCAGGTGGGGATGTTGTAGGTGCATAGCAGTGGGGAGTTGTAGGTGTATAGCAGGTGGGAAGTTGTAGGTGTATAGCAGGTGGGAAAGTTGTAGGTGATAGCAGGTGGGGAAGTTGTAGTTGTATAGCAGGTGGGGAAGTTGTAGTTGTATAGCAGGTGGGGAAGTTGTAGGTGTATAGCAGGTGGGGAAGTTGTAGTGTAAAGCAGGTGGGAAAGTTGTAGGTGTATAGTGGTGGGGAAGTTGTAGTTGTATACAGGTGGGGAAGTTGTAGGTGTATAGCAGGTAAGGAAGTTGTAAGTGTATAGCAGGTAGGGAAGTTGTAGGTGTATAGCAGAGGGCAATTTGTAGTTGTATAGCAGAGGGAAGTTGTAGTTGTATAGCAGGTGGGGAAGTTGTAGGTGTATAGCAGGTGTGGAAGTTGTAGGTGTATAGCAGGTGGGAAAGTTGTAGGTGTATATCAGTGGGGAAGTTGTAG
>NW_026507692.1:35000-42070 GCF_026875155.1 Cherax quadricarinatus
TACAATCTGGTGGGCTTAGTTTAAAGTGTTAACAACTGTTTCGTGTCTAGGTGTGACCTGTACAATCTGGTGGGCTTAGTTTAAACTGTTAACAACTGTTTCGTGTCTAGGTGTGACCTGTACAATCTGGTGGACTTAGTTTAAACTGTTAACAACTGTTTCGTGTCTAGGTGTGACCTGTACAATCTGGTGGGCTTAGTTTAAACTGTTAACAACTGTTTCGTGTCTAGGTGTGACCTGGCGTGGGTCAGCAACTAACACAACATAACCTAAGGTTCGCCTCTGAAGGTTATTACTACACTAGAGATTCCAACATTCCTGGTATAACAGTGAGAGGCACAATATACCTCTCAGAATATATAGTCAGATATACAACCCAAAATGTGTTTACAGTGAAAGATACACCTCTCATTGCGTATACAATAACACATACACCTCTTAGTGTATATACAGACGTACACCTCTCATTGTATATAATAACACATACTCATCTTAGTGTATATATAATTAAACATACACATCTCAATGTGGAAGATTGAGACAACGTTTCCTGAATAAAGATTCCCATATGCTGCATAAGTGTCTCAATCTTCAACTTGTCGGTTATTCAAACCATTCATCACAACTGTCAGACACTGCAGCATCATGGGATCTTGTTACAAAGAATTCTTCAACACTTGTTCAACCTTGGGACGAAGACCTACTTCAACTAGTGGATGGTACCACTATGACCCCGCCTCCGCCTGCTTCACCTCACCTCACTACAGTATATAAGCCACGTCTACGGCCCTATGCTGTACATTCTACAAGATTGATGGACTGAACACATCGACTCCAGGCTGAGGGACTGATTACCTCATACTCCTCCTCTCCTTACACCTTCCTCTTTGTATTGGACTGATGAAGCCACTGTGTGGCGAAACGTTTCCTGAATAAAGATTCCCATATGCTGCATAAGTGTCTCAATCTTCAACTTGTCGGTTTTTCAAACCATTCATCACACACACAATGTATATGCAAAGTAAAAGTGAAATAAAAGTGTGATAAATGTTTTAATAATAAAAATAGTGAAGTTTTGAAAAAAATGTGAAAGAGGTGTTAAAAAATGGAATATTTTTATATATGGAAATTGAGAGCAGAGGCTGGGTTAGAGAGGAGGGAGAGCAGAGGCTGGGTTAGAGAGGAGGGAGAGCAGAGGCTGGGTTAGAGAGGAGGGAGAGCAGAGGCTGGGTTAGAGAGGAGGGAGAGCAGAGGCTGGGTTAGAGAGGAGGGAGAGCAGAGGCTGGGTTAGAGAGGAGGGAGAGCAGAGGCTGGGTTAGAGAGGAGGGAGAGCAGAGGCTGGGTTAGAGAGGAGGGAGAGCAGAGGCTGGGTTAGAGAGGAGGGAGAGCAGAGGCATCATGATGGCAGGAAGAGTGAGAGATAACGTAAGTTATTCAGGTATACAGAAATACATAGATTATCATACATAGCAACATACGTGTAGAGAACCTCTAGGATAACTCAGAAAAGTCAGTGACTTATTTCCATTGTGGTCCTTTGTAATGACAGGAAAGGCAAAAGTGACAGTATCTTACTGGAGAGAGAGAGTAAAGCAGGGAGGGAATGAAGGGAGGGAGGAAAAGGATGGATGGAGGGAGGAAAAGGAGGGAGGGAGGGAGGGAGCTAAAATAAGACTAATGGTGGAGTTTTTTGTTGTCATCAGTCAGCTGGTGACGTGATGGTGTGACGTCACGCCAACCCTCCCACCCTTCCACCTCCACTACTGGACAAGTCTGCTCAAACTCTTTGTTTTCTTTACTTTCTACTTTATCTTTCTTTTCTCTCTCTCTCTCTCTCTCTCTCTCTCTCTCTCTCTCTCTCTCTCTCTCTCCTCTCTCTCTCTTCTCTCTCTCTCTCTCTCTCTCTCTCTCTCTCTCCTCTCTCTCTCTCTCTCTCTCTCTCTCTCTCTCTCTCTCTCTCTCTCTCTCTGTGCTCAGTCAAAGATGATATACTGACTTATTAACACCTGGATGTAGACTTTGCCTTTACTTGCTTGAAGGACATATTGCCGCCTTATGGTTGACTCGTGGCTCAAGTGGTAGCGAATTGGCTCACAACTGAAGAAGCCGAGTTTGATCCTAGAACGGTTACGTAAGTTATTCAGGTATACACAAATACACTTAGATTGTCATACATAGCAGCATATGTGTAAAGAACCTCCAGGATAACCCAGAAAAGTCAGCGTGACTTACTTCCATTGGGAAATGCTGTGCATGTTGTGGAAATGCTGTGCATGCTGTGGAAATGCTGTGCATGCTGTGGAAATGCTGTGCATGCTGTGGAAATGCTGTGCATGTTGTGGAAATGCTGTGCATGTTGTGGAAATGCTGTGCATGTTGTGGAAATGCTGTGCATGCTGTGGAAATGCTGTGCATGCTGTGGAAATGCTGTGGAAATGCTGTGCATGCTGTGGAAATTCTGTGCAGGTTATTACCCCTGTTCACCCAGCAGTGAGGTGCTCACTGGTTACTGTTGGTATTCACCTTTGTTGTGTGTGTATCCACCTAATTGTACTCGCCTAATTGTGGTAGCAGGGGTCGACTTATAGCTCCTGGCCCCGCCTCTTCACTGGTCGTCGTGTGTGTGTGGGTAATTGTGGTAGCAGGGGCCGACTCGTAGCTCCTGGCCCCGCCTCTTCACTGGTCGTCGTGTGTGTGTGGGTAATTGTGGTAGCAGGGGCCGACTCATAGCTCCTGGCCCCGCCTCTTCACTGGTCGTCGTGTGTGTGTGGGTAATTGTGGTAGCAGGGGTCGACTTATAGCTCCTGGCCCCGCCTCTTCACTGGTCGTCGTGTGTGTGTGGGTAATTGTGGTAGCAGGGGCCGCCCTCGTAGCTCCGGGCCCCGCCTCTTCACTGGTCCTCGTGTGTGTGTGGAAATTTGTGGTAGCAGGGGCCGACTCGTAGCTCCGGGCCCCGCCTCTTCACTGGTCCTCGTGTGTGTGTGGGTAATTGTGGTAGGCAGGGGCCGACTCGTAGCTCCGGGCCCCCGCCTCTTCACGGGTCCTCGTGTGTGTGTGGGTAATTGTGGTAGCAGGGGCCGACTCGTAGCTCCTGGCCCCGCCTCTTCACGGCCTCGTTTTGTGTGTGGTAATTGTGGTAGCAGGGGTCGACTCATAGCTCCTGGCCCCGCCTCTTCACTGGTCGTCGTGTGTGTGTGGGTAATTGTGGTAGCAGGGGTCGACTCGTAGCTCCTGGCCCCGCCTCTTCACTGGTCGTCGTGTGTGTGTGGGTAATTGTGGTAGCAGGGGCCGACTCGTAGCTCCTGGCCCCGCCTCTTCACTGGTCCTCGTGTGTGTGTGGGTAATTGTGGTAGCAGGGGCCGACTCGTAGCTCCTGGCCCCGCCTCTTCACTGGTCCTCGTGTGTGTGTGGGTAATTGTGGTAGCAGGGTCGACTCATAGCCCCTTTGTCCCCGCCTCTTCACTGGTCGTCGTGTGTGTGTGGGTAATTGTGGTAGCAGGGGCCGACTCGTAGCTCCTGGCCCCGCCTCTTCACTGGTCCTCGTGTGTGTGTGGGTAATTGTGGTAGCAGGGGCCGACTCGTAGCTCCTGGCCCCGCCTCTTCACTGGTCGTCGTGTGTGTGTGGGTAATTGTGGTAGCAGGGGCCGACTCGTAGCTCCTGGCCCCGCCTCTTCACTGGTCGTCGTGTGTGTGTGGGTAATTGTGGTAGCAGGGGCCGACTCGTAGCTCCTGGCCCCGCCTCTTCACTGGTCGTCGTGTGTGTGTGGGTAATTGTGGTAGCAGGGGCCGACTCGTAGCTCCTGGCCCCGCCTCTTCACTGGTCGCGTGTGTGTGTGGTAATTGTGGTAGCAGGGGCCGACTCGTAGCCTCCTGGCCCCGCCTCTTCACTGGTCGTCGTGTGTGTGTGGTAATTGTGGAAAGCAGGGGCCGACTCGTAGCTCCTGGCCCCGCCTCTTCACTGGTCGTCGTGTGTGTGGGGGTTAATTTTGGGGTAGCAGGGGCCGACTCGTAGCTCCTGGCCCCGCCTCTTCACTGGTCCTCGTGTGTGTGTGGGTAATTGTGGTAGCAGGGGCCGACTCATACCTCCTGGCCCCGCCTCTTCACGGTCGTCGTGTGTGTGGGGTAATTGTGGTAGCAGGGGCCGACTCGTAGCTCTGGCCCCGCCTCTTCACTGGTCGTCGTGTGTGTGTGGGTAATTGTGGTAGCAGGGGCCGACTCGTAGCTCCTGGCCCCGCCTCTTCACTGGTCGTCGTGTGTGTGTGGGTAATTGTGGTAGCAGGGCCGACTCGTAGCTCCTGGCCCCGCCTCTTCACTGGTCGTCGTGTGTGTGTGGGAATTGTGGTAGCAGGGGCCGACTCGTAGCTCCTGGCCCCGCCTCTTCACTGGTCCTCGTGTGTGTGTGGGTAATTGGTGGTAGCAGGGGCCGACTCGTAGCTCCTGGCCCCCCTCTTCACTGGTCGTCGTGTGGTGTGGGTAATTGTGGTAGCAGGGGCCGACTCGTAAGCTCCTGGCCCCGCCTCTTCACTGGTCGTCGTGTGTGTGTGGGTAATTGTGGTAGCAGGGGCCGACTCGTAGCTCCGGGCCCCCCGCCTCTTCACTGGTCCTCGTGTGTGTGTGGGTAATTGTGGTAGCAGGGGCCGACTCTACCTCCTGGCCCCGCCTCTTCACTGGTCGTCGGTGTGTGTGGGTAATTTTTGGTAGCAGGGGCCGACTCGTAGCTCCTGGCCCCGCCTCTTCACGGGTCCTCGTGTATGTGGGGGAAAATTGTGGTAGCAGGGGCCGACTCGTAGCTCCTGGCCCCCCCTCTTCACTGGTCCTCGTGTGTGTGTGGTAATTGTGGTAGCAGGGGCCGACTCATACCCCCGGCCCCGCCTCTTCACTGGTCGTCGTGTGTGTGTGGGTAATTGGGGTAGCAGGGGCCGACTCGTAGCCCCCTGGCCCCGCCTCTTCACTGGTCCTCGTGTGTGTGGGGGTTAATTGTGGTAGCAGGGGCCGACTCATACCTCCTGGCCCCGCCTCTTCACTGGTCGTCGTGTGTGTGTGGGTAATTGTGGTAGCGGGGGCCGATCGTAGCTCCTGGCCCCGCCTCTTCACTGGTCCTCGTGTGTGTGGGGGTTTAATTGTGGTAGCAGGGGCCGCCCTCGTAGCTCCTGGCCCCGCCTCTTCACTGGTCCTCGTGTGTGTGTGGGGTAATTGTGGTAGCAGGGGCCGACTCGTAGCTCCTGGCCCCGCCTTTTCACTGGTCCTCGTGTGTGTGTGGGTAATTGTTTAGGCAGGGGGCCGACTCGTAGCTCCTGGCCCCGCCTCTTCACTGGTCGTCGTGTGTGTGTGGGTAATTGTGTAGCAGGGGCCGACTCGTAGCTCCTGGCCCCGCCTCTTCACTGGTCGTCGTGTGTGTGTGCGTAATTGTGGTAGCAGGGGCCGACTCGTAGCTCCTGGCCCCGCCTCTTCACTGGTCCTCGTGTGTGTGTGGGTAATTGTGGTAGCAGGGGCCGACTCGTAGCTCCTGGCCCCGCCTCTTCACTGGTCGTCGTGTGTGTGTGGGTAATGTGGTAGCAGGGGCCGACTCGTAGCTCCTGGCCCCGCCTCTTCACTGGTCCTCGTGTGTGTGTGTGGGGGGGGATGTACGACAATGCCAAAGGTAGACACATTACCAGTCATTTAAAAACATGGAAAATCATGAATATTGTCTTGCCCTATGCATAGAGAATGTCTTCAAGCTTGTACTCACCTAGTTGAGGTTGCGGGGGTCGAGTGTGTGTGTGTGTGTGTGTGTGTGTGTGTGTGTGTGTGTGTGTGTGTGTGTGTGTACTCGTTTAATTGTACTCACCTAATTGTGGTTACAGGGGTCGAGTCATAGCTCCTGGCCCCGCCTCTTCACTGGTCGCTACTAGGTCACTCTTCCTGGTCCATGAGCTTTACAATACCTCTTCTTAAAGCTGTGTGTGTATTTCCCACAATATTTGTTTCAGGGATCAGCTACAAATCCTCTTCCACATCAAAATATTTATTGGGAAATAATTGGAATGTCATTTTTAACGTGGTTGACATTTTCTATTATTGTGAGCAGCGTCCTGTTAATGTTACTTTGTAATTATATGAGAGAGGAAGGAAGAGGTAGGAGCAGGGGTAGGCAGGAGCTGGCAAGGCTTGGCAGGGGTAGGTAGGGGCTTGCAGGGCTTGGCAGGGGTAGGCAGGGGCTGGCAAGGCTTGGCAGGGTTAGGTAGGGCTTGGCATGGATAGGCATGGGCTGGCAGGGGTAGGCAGGGGCTGGCAGGGGTTCGCCGGGGTAGGCAAGGGTTGGACAGGAGCAACAATTAGGATTGGAGTGTCCTGTCAAGGCTTCGATTTGATTGGCTATTCAGACTTGGATTGCCGCTTCACTCTCAGTGCAGTTATTTACCGAACAATTAGGAGGGATAGAGGGGACATGATAACAACATATAAAATACCGATAGGAATTCAGAAGGTAGATAGGGACAGTATGTTTCGAAGATGGAACAGAGCAACTAGCGGCCACAACTGGAACTTGAAGACTCAGATAAATCACAGGGATGTTGCGAAGTATTTCTTCAGCCATAGAGTTGTTAGGAAGTTGAACCACACACACACACACCAACACACCACACACACAACACACACAAAAACACACACACACAAAAAACACACACACAACACACACACACTACACAAACACTACAAAACACACAAACAAACTACACACACACTACACACACACAACACACACTACACCACACAACTACACACACACACAACACACACACACACTACAACAACTACACACACCACTAACACACACTACACACACAAAAAAACACAAACACACACACAAACACACTAACACCACTACACACATACACCACAACATCACACACACACACAACACACACACACTACACACACACACTACACACACCCCTACACACAACACTACACCACACACACACACACACAACACACACCCCACCCAAAAACACACACCACCACAACACACACACAAACACACCACACAAAAACCCCACACACACACACTCACACACACAAACCCA
>NW_026507693.1:0-15432 GCF_026875155.1 Cherax quadricarinatus
TCCCCTCTTCTCCCTTCCCCCCCTTTCCCACCTACCCAGCACCCCCACCTTCCCAGGGGTCCAGGATCCATTGTGGCCCCTCTTTTTTTCCCCCCCACTTCCATCCTACCTCAGCATCCTACCTTTCCCACGGTCCAGGGGGTTCATCTGCTCCCCCGATGTTCTCCCTTCCCACTTCCTATCCTACGCTCCTCCCCACCCTTCCCCCCCTTCCAGGAGTCACGGTCCCTCAATTTTCTTTTCCCCTTTCCCCCTTCCCATCCTACGCTCGCACCCTCCTTCCCCAGCGTGTCCCGGAGTCCATCTGTGTCCCCTCAGTGTTCTCCCTTCCCCACTTCCATCCTACCTCAGCAGTCCCACCTTCCCACTGTCCCGGGGTCCCCTGTGCCCTAGATGTTCCCCTTCCCCCCTTCCCACCTACGCTCAGCAGCCCTACCTTTCCCCACGGTCCAGGAGTCCATCTGGCCCCTCAGATTTCTCCTTCCCCCCTTTCCCATCCTACGCTCAGCAGTCTAAACCTTCCCCAGCTGTCCAAGTCCACTGGTCCCCTCAATGTTCTCCCTTCCCCCTTCCTATCCAAAGGGTCCACCCTCCTTTCCCCCCCGGGGGTCCAGGAGTCCACTGTGTCCCCCCCAGATGTTTTTCCCTTCCCCACTTCCTTCCAGCTCAGCATCCTACCTTTTTTTTCCCCCGTGTCCAGGGGTCCATCTGGGTCCCCTCAATGTTCCCCTTCCCCCCCTTCCTATCCTACGCTAGACCCCACCTTCCCACGTGTCCAGGAGTCCATCGGTTCCCCCAGAGTTTCCCCTTTTTCCCCACTTCCTATCCTACGTCAGCACCCACCTTCCCCCCGTGCCAGGAGTCCATCTTTTCCCCCCAGATGTTCTCCCTTTCCCCACTGTCCTATCCTAACGCTCAGCAGTCCTAACCTTCCCAACGTGTCCAGAAGTCCATTCTGTGTCCCCCTCAGATGTTCTCCCTTCCCCACTTCCTATCCTACGCTCAGCAGTCTACCTTCCCCACGTGTCCAGGAGTCCATCTGTTGTCCCCTCATATCTACTCCCCTTCCCCACTTCCTATCCTAACGCTCATCTCCGAAACCTTCCCCAGCGTGCCAGCGTCCATATGTGTCCCCTCGAGAGAGTTCTCCCTTCCCCCACTTCCTATCCTAATCCTACGCTCAGCACCCTACCTTCCCCCGCGTGTCCAGAGTCCATCTTGTCCCCTCAATGTTCTCCCTCCCTTCCCAACTTCCTATCCTACGCTCAGCAGCCCCTACCTTCCCCCAGCGTGTCCAGAGTCCATCTGTGTCCCCTCAATGTTTCTCCACCTTCCCACTTCCTATCCTACCCAGCACCCCTACCTTCCACCAGCGTGTCCAGAGTCCATCTGTGTCCCAGTCAGATTTCTCCCCTTTCCCCACATCCTATCCTACGCTCAGCAGCCCTACCTTCCCCAGCGTGTCCAGGAGTCCATCTGTGTCCCCTCAGATGTTCTCCCTTCCCCACTTCCTATCCTACGCTCAGCAGTCCTACCTTCCCCAGCGTGTCCAGGAGTCCATCTGTGTCCCCTCAGATGTTCTCCCTTCCCCACTTCCTATCCTACTCTCAGCAGCCCTACCTCCCCCAGCGTGTCCAGGAGTCCATCTGTGTCCCCTCAGATGTTCTCCCTTCCCCACTTCCTATCCTACGCTCAGCAGTCCTACCTTCCCCAGCGTGTCCAGGAGTCCATCTGTGTCCCCTCAGATGTTCTCCCTACCACTTCCTATCCTAATCCTACGCTCAGCAGACCTACCTTCCCCAGCGTGTCCAGGAGTCCATCTGTGTCCCCTCAGATGTTCTCCCTTCCCCACTTCCTATCCTACGCTCAGCAGTCCTACCTTCCCCAAGCGTGTCCAGGAGTCCCATCTGTGGTCCCCTCAATGTTTCTCTCCCTTCCCCACTTCCTATCCTAATCCTACCTCACAGTTCCAACCTTCCCGCAGCGTGTCCCAGGAGTCCATCTGTGTCCCTCAGATGTTCTTCCCTTCCCCACACCCTATCCTACATCAGCAGCCCTACTTCCCCAAGCGTGTCCAGAGTCCATCTGTGTCCCCTCAGATTTCTCCTTCCCCACTCCTCCTATCCTACGCTCAGCAGTCCAACCTTCCCCCAGCGTGTCCAGGAGTCCATCTGTGTCCCCTCAATGTTTCTCCCTTCCCCACTTCATCCTAACCTCAGCAGTTCCTACTTCCCCAGCGTGTCCAGGAGTCCCATCTGTGTCCCCCTCAGTTGTCCTCCCCTTCCCCACTTCCTATCCAACCTCAGCAGTCCTAACCGTCCCCATCGTGTCCAGGAGTCCCATCTGTGTCCCCTCAGATGTTCTCACCCATTCCCCCACTTCCTATCCTACGCTCAGCAGTCCTAACCTTCCCCAGCGTGTCCAGGAGTCCCCATCTGTGTCCCCTCAGTGTTCTCCTCCTCCCTTCCCATTCCTATCCTACGCTCAGCAGCCCTACTTCCCCACGTGTCCAGGAGTCATCTTTGTCCCCTTCAGATGTTCTCCTCCCTTCCCCACTTCCTATCCTAACGCATCAGCAGCCCTAACCTTCCCCAGCGTGTCCCAGAGGAACTCATTCTGTGTCCCTCAATGTTTCCCTTCCCAGTTTCCTATCCTAGACGCTCACAATTCCTACCTTCCCCAGCGTTCCAGGAGTCCATCTGTGGTCCCCCAATGTTCTCCCTTCCTTTCCACCCTTTCCTATCCTACCTCAGCACAGCCCTACCTTCCCAGCGTGTCCCAGGAGGTCCATCTGTGTCCCTCAGATGTTCTCCCATCCCCACTTTCCTACCTACGCTCAGCAGTCCTACCTTCCCCACGTTGTCCAAGAGTCCATCTGTGTCCCCCTCAATGTTCTCCCACCTCCTCCCCACTTCCTATCCTAAGGGGGGCCTACGCTCAGGCAGTCCCTACCCTTCCCCAGCGTGTCCGGATCCCATCTGTGTCCCCTCCTAATTTTACTCGTTCTCCCTTCCCCACTTTCCAATCCTACGCTCAGCAGCCCTACCTTCCCCAACGTGTCCAGGAGTCCATCTGTGTCCCCTCAGATGTTCTCCCTTCCCCACTTCCTATCCTACGCTCAGCAGCCCTACCTTCCCCAGCGTGTCCAGGAGTCCATCTGTGTCCCCTCAGATGTTCTCCCTTCCCCACTTCCTATCCTACGCTCAGCAGCCCTACCTTCCCCAGCGTGTCCAGGAGTCCATCTGTGTCCCCTCAGATGTTCTCCCTTCCCCACTTCCTATCCTACGCTCAGCATCCCGTACTTCCCCAGCGTGTCCAGGAGTCCATGTGTCCCCTCAGATGTTCTCCCTTCCCCACTTCCTATCCGACGCTCAGCAGTCCTACCTTCCCCAGCGTGTCCAGGAGTCCATCTGTGTCCCCTCAGATGTTCTCCCTTCCCCACTTCCTATCCTACGCTCAGCACCCTACCTTGACCCCAGCGAGTTCCAGGAGTCCACTGTGTCCCCTCAGATGTTCTCCCTTCCCCACTTCCTATCCCCTACCCTCGCACCCTAACCTTTTCCCATCCTGTCCAGAGTCCATCTGTTCCCTCAGATGTTCTCCCTTCCCCACTTCCTATCCTACGCTCAGCAGTCCTACCTTCCCCAGCGTGTCCAGGAGTCCATCTGGGTCCCCTCATGTTCTTCTCCATTCCCCAACTTCCCTACCTAACCTCAGCAGCCCTACCTTCCCCCAGCGTGTCCAGGAGTCCCATCTGTGTCCCCTCAGATTTCTCTTCCCTTCTTCCCAAACCACTTTCCCTATCCTACGCTCAGCTGTCCTACCTTCCCCAGCGTGTCCAGGAGTCCATCTGTGTCCCCTCAGATGTTCTCCCTTCCCCACTTCCTATCCTACGCTCAGCAGCCCTACATTCCCCAGCGTGTCCAGGAGTCCATCTGTGTCCCCTCAGATGTTCTCTCTACCTCCCTTCCCCACTCCTATCTACGCTCAGCAGTCCCTAACTTCCCCAGCGAGTCCAGGAGTCCATCTGTGTCCCCCTCAATGTCTCCCTTCCCCACTCCTATCCTACCGCTCTGCACCCTACCTTCCCAGGTGTCCAGAGTCCATCGGTGTCCCCTAAATGTTCTCCTTCCCCACTTCCTATCCTACGCTGCAGCACCCTACTTCCCCAGCGTGTCCAGATCCATACTTGTCCCCTCAATGTCTCTCCCCCCCTTCCCCAATTTCCTATCCTACCTCAGCAGCCATTCTACCTTCACCCAGCGTGTCCAGGAGTCAATCTGTTCCCCGCAGATGTTCTCCCTTCCCCACTTCCTACCATCCTACCTCAGCACCCTACCTTCCCCAGCGTGTCCAGGAGTCCACTGTGTCCCCTCAGTTTGTTCTCCCTTCCCCAATTCCCTATCCTAACGCACGCAGCCCTTACCTTCCCCCAGCGGTCCAGGAGTCCATCTGTGCCCCTCAATGTTCTCCCTTCCCACTTCCCATCCTAGCTCAGCAGCCCTACCTTCCCCAGCGTGTCCAGGAGTCCACTGTGTCCCCCTCAGATGATTCTTCTCCCTGTCCCCCACTTCCTACCTAACGCTTCAGCACCCCTACCTTCCCCCAGCGTGTCCAGGAGCCATCTGTGTCCCCTCAGATGTGTTCTCCCTTCCCCACTTCCTATCCTACGCTCAGCAGCCCAAACCTTCCCCACGTGTCCAGGAGTCCATATGTGTCACCTCAGATTTCTCCCTTCCCCACTTCCTATCCTACGCTCAGGCACACCCCTACCTTCCCCAGCGTGTCCAGGAGTCCCAACTGTGTCCCCACAGATGTTCTCCTTCCCGAAATCCCACTTCCCTACCTACGCTCAGCAGTCCTACCTTCCCCCAGCGTGTCCAAGTCCATATGTGTCCCCCAGATGTTCTCCCTTATCCCCACTTCCTATCCTACGCTCAGCAGCCTACCTTCCCCAGCGTGTCCAGGAGTTCATCTGTGTCCCCTCAGATTTCTCTCCCTTCCCACTTCCCTATCCTACCTCAGCATCCCACCTTCCCCAGCGTGTCCAGGGAGTCCATCTGTGTCCCCTCAGAGTTCCCCTTCCCCACTTCCGATCCTACGCTCAGCACCCTACCTCCCCAGCGTGTCCAGGCTTCCATCTTGTCCCCTCAATGTTCTCCCCCTTCCCCACTTCCTAGCCTACGCGCAGCACCCCAACCTTCCCCAGCGTGTCCAGGAGTCCATCTGTTGTCCCCTCAATGTTCGCCCTTCCACCACTTCACTATCCTGACGCTCAGCAGCCCTACTCTCCTTCCCCAGCGAGTCCAGGAGTCCATCTGTGTCCCCCTCAGATGTTCTCTCCCTTCCCCACTTCCTATCCTACGCTCAGCAGTCTAACCTTCCCCAGCGGGTCCAGAGTTCCATCTGTGTCCCCTCAGATGTTCTCCTTCTCCTTCCCCACTTCCTATCCTAAACGCTTCACAGCCCTACTTTCCCATCGTGTCCAGGAGTCCATCTGTGGTCCCCCCAATGTTCTCCTTCCCCCCACTTCCTATCCTAAATCCTACGCTCAGCGCCTACCTTCCCTACGTGTCCAGGAGTCCATCTGTGCCCCTCAATGTTTTCTCTCCCTTACCCAATTCCTATCCTACGCTCAGCAGTCCTACCTACCCCAGCGTGTCCAGAGTCCATCGGTGGTCCCCTCAGATGTTCTCCCTTCCCCAACTTCCTATCCTCTCTCAGCAGTCCTACCTCCCCAGCGGTCCAGATCCATATGTGTCTCCTCAGATGTTCTCCCTTCCCTCACTTCCTATCCTAATCGCCAGCAGTCCTACCTTCCCCACGGCCAGAGTCCATCTGTGTCCCCTCAGAGTGTTCTCTCCTCTCCCCACTTCCTATCCAACGCCAGGCAGCCCTACATTCCCCAGCGTGTCCCAGGAGTCCATCCTGTGGACCCCCTCGATGATCTCCCTTCCCCACTTCCTATCCTACGGCTCAGCAGTCCACCTATCCCCACGTGTCCAGGAGGCCATCTGTGCCCCACAAGAATTGTTCTCCCTTCCCAACTTCCTATCCTACGCTCAGCAGTCCTACCTTCCCCAGCGTGTCAGGAGTCATCTGTTCCCCTCCAAGAGGTTCTCCTCCCTTCCTCCCCACTTCCTATCCTACGCTCAGCAGTCCTACCTTCCCCAGCGTGTCCCCAGGAGTCCATCTGTGTCCCCTCAGATGGTTCTCTCTCCCTTCCCCACTTCCCCCCCCCTATACTACCTCATCAGTCCTACCTTCCCCAGCGTGTCCAGGAGTCCATCTGTGCCCCTCAGATGTTCTCCCTTCCCCACTTCCTATCCTACGCTCACCAGCCCTACCTTCCCCAGCGTGTCCAGGAGTCCATCTGGTCCCTCAGATGTTCTCTCCCTTCCCCACTACCTTCCTACGCTCAGCAGCCCTACTTCCCCAGCGTGGTCCAAGGAGTCCATCTGTGTCCGCGCCCTCAGAGATGTTCTCCCCATCCCCACTTCTATCCTATACGCTCCAGCACAGCCCTACCTCCCCAGCGTTGTCCAGGAGTCCATCTGTGTCCCCTCAGATGTTCCTCCCTTCCCCACTTCCTATCCTACGCTCAGCAGTCTACCTTCCCCCAGCGAGTCCAGGAGTCCATCTGTGTCCCCTCAGATGTTCTCCCTCCCTTCCCCCCACTTCCTATCCTAACGCTCAGCAGCATTACCTTCCCCGGCAGCGTTTCCCCAGGAGTCCATCCTTGTCCCCTCAGATTTTAGCACCCGTCCCCCTCACTTCCTATCCTACGCTCTGCAGTCCTACCTTCCCCCAGCTGTCCCAGAGTCCATCTTGTTCCCCTCAGATGTTCTCCCTGTCCCCACATTTCCCTATCCTACGCTCAGCAGTCCTAACCTTCCCCGCGTGTCCCAGGAGTCCATCCTGTGTCCCCCTCATAGTCCTCCATTCCCCACTTCCTAATCCTAACGCTCAGCAGCCAAACCTTCCCCAGCGTGTCCAGGAGTCCATCTGTTTTTTTTTTGTCCCCCTCAGATGTACTCCCCTCCCACTTCCTATCCTACGCTCAGCAGCCCTAACCTTTCCCCATCGTGTCCAGGATCCATCTCTGTCCCCTCAGATGTTCTCCTCTCCCTTCATCCACTTCCTATCCTACGCTAGCAGCCCTACCTTCCCCAGCGTGTCCAGGAGTACCATCTGTGTCCCCTCAGGATGTTCTCCCTTCCCCACTTCCTATCCTTAAAACCGCTCAGCAGCCCAATACCTCCCCAGCGGTCAGGAGTCCATCTGTGTCCCCTCAGATGTTCTCCCTTCCCCACTTCCTATCCTACGCTCAGCATCCTACCTTCCCCACGTGTCCCAGGAGTCCATCTGTGTCCCCTCAGATGTTCTCACCTTCCCCACTCCCACTTCCTATCCTACGCTCAGCAGCCCTACCTTCCCAGCGTGTCCCCAGCGAGTCCATCAGTGTCCCCTCTGAATGTTCCCCTTCCCCACTTCCCCTATCCTACGCTCAGCAGTCCAACCTTCCCACGTGTCCAGGAGTCCTATCTTTGTCCCCCTCCATATGTTCTCCCTTCCCCCACTTTCCTATCCTACGCTCAGCAGCCCTACCTATCCCAGCGTGTCCAGGATCCATCTGTGTCCCTCAGATGTTCTCCCCTCCCTTCCCACTTCCCTATCCTACGCTCAGCATCCTACCATTCCCCAGCGTGTCCAGGAGTCCATCTGTGTCCCCCAATGTTCTCTGTTCTCACCCTTCCCCATTTCCTATCCTACCTCAGCAGTCCTACATTCCCTTGCCCACGTGTCCCCAGGAGTCCCTCTGTGTCCCCTCAGATGTTCTCCCTTCCTCCCCCTTCCTATCCTAACGCTCACAGTCCAAAACCTCCCAGCGTGTCCAGGAGTCCATCTGTGTCCCCCTCAGATGTCTCCCTTCCCCCTTCCTATCCTACTCTCAAGCATCCTACCTTCCCCAGCGTTCCAGAGTCCATCTGTGTCCCCCCAATGTTCTCATTCTCCCTCCCCACTCCTAGCCTATCGCTTCAGCAGCCCTACCTTCCCAGCGTGTCCAGGAGTCCATCAGTGTCCCCCTCAGATGTTCTCCTTCCCGACTTCCTATCCTAAGCTCAGCACCCTACCTTCCCCAGCGTGTCCCAGGAGTCCAATCTGTGTCCCTCCTCAGATTTCCTCCCCCCTTCCCCACTTCCTATCCTACGCTCAGCAGGCCCTAAACCTTCCCCCAGGTGTCCAGGAGTCCATCTGTGTCCCCTCAGATGTTCTCCCATCCCCACTTCCTATCCTACGCTCAGCAGTCCTACCTTCCCCAGCGTGTCCAGGAGTCCTTCTGTTTTCCCCTCAGATGTTCTCCTTCCCACTTCCTACCTAACCTCAGCAGCAGTACCTTCCCCAGCGTGGTCCAGAGTCCATCTGTGTCCCCCTCAGATGTTCTCCCTTCCCCACTTCCATCCTACCGCTCAGCAGTTCCTATCCTACCTTCCCAGCGTGTCCATGAGTCCATCTTGTCCCCTCAGATGTTTCTCCTTCCCCACTCCTATCCTACGCTCAGCAGTCTTCTTCCCCAGCTGTGCCCTGAGTCCATCTGTGTCCCCTCAGAGTTCTCCATCTCCCCACATCCTATCCTAACCCCTACGCTCAAGCAGTCCTACCTTCCCCAGCGTGTCCATGAGTCCTCTGTGTCCCCTCAGATGTTTCCTCCCTTCCCCACTTCCTATCCTAAACGCTCAGCACCCTACCTTCCCACGTGTCCATGAGTCCATCTGTGTCCCCCTCAGATGTTCTCCCTTCCCACTTTCCTATCCTACGCCAGCAGCCCTATCCTTCCCCAGCGTGTCGCAGGAGTCCATCTGTGGTCCCATCAGATTCTCCCTTCCCCTCTCCATCCTCCGCCTTCAGCAGTCCTACCTTCCCCACGTGTCCAGGAGTCCCATCTGTTTCCCCTCAGATGTTCTCCCTTCCCCACTTCCTATCCTAACGCTCAGCAGCAGTACCTTCACCAGCCGTGTCCAGGAGTCCATCTGTGTCCCCTCAATGTTCTCCCTTCCCCACTACCTATCCTAACGCTCAGCAGTCCTAACCTTTCCCCAGCGGACCAGGAGGTCCACTGTGGTCCCCCAGATGTTCTCCCTTCCCCACTTCCTATCCTACCGCAGGCAGTCCTAACCCTCCCCAGCGTGTCCAGGAGTCCATCTGTGTTCCCATCATATGTTCTCTCCCCTTCCCCCACTTCCTCTCCAACTACGCTTCAGCAGGCCCACCTTCCCCAGCGTGTCCAGGATCCATCTGTGTCCCCACTCATATGTTCACTCCCGTCCCCACTTCCTATCCTTTCCTCGCTCAGCAGCCTTAACCTTCCCCAGCGTGTCTCAGGAGTCCATCTGTGTCCCCTCAGATTTCACCCTCCCTTCCCCACATCCTTTCCTACGCTCAGCAGCCCTACCTTCCCCAGCGTGTCCAGGAGTCCATCTGTGTCCCCTCAGATGTTCTCCCTTCCCCACTTCCTATCCTACGCTCAGCAGCCCTACCTTCCCCTGCGTGTCCAGGAGTCCATCTGTGTCCCCTCAGATGTTCTCCCTTCCCCACTTCCTATCCTATTAACGCTCAGCAGCCCTACCTTCCCCAGCGTGTCCAGGAGTCCATCTGTGTCCCCTCAGATGTTCTCCCTTCCCCACTTCCTATCCTACGCTCAGCAGCCCTACCTTCCCCAGCGTGTCCAGGAGTCCATCTGTGTCCCCTCAGATGTTCCCCTTCCCACTTCCTATCCTAACGCTCAGCACGCCCTACCTTTCCCATCTTTGTCCATGAGTCCATCCTGTGTCCCCTCAGATGTTCTCCCTTTCCCCACTTCCCTATCCTAACGCTCAGCGAGTCCTACCTTCCCCAGCCGTGTCAGGAGTCCATCTGTGTCCCCTCAGGATGTTCTCCATTCCCCACTCCTATCCTACGCTCACACCCTAACCTCCCCCCAGCGTTCCAGGTTCCATCTGTTGTCAAACTCAGATGTTCTCCCCTTCCCCCTTCCTAACCTACGCTCAGCGTCCTACCTTCCCCAGCGTGTCCAGGAGTCCATCTGTGTCCCCTCAGATGTTCTCCCCTTCCCCACTTCCTATCCAACCTCAAGCAGAGCCCTACCTCCCAAGCGTGTCCAGGAGTCCATCTGTGTCCCCTCAGATGTTCTCTCCCTTCCCCCGCTCCTCCTATCCAACCCTCAGCAGTCCCCTAAACCTTCCCCCAGGGTGTCCAGGAGTCCATCTGTGTCCCCCCTCAGATTTCCCCTCCCCAACTTCCTTTCCTACGCTCAGCAGTCCTACCTTTCCCATCTTTGTCCAGGGATGTCCATCTGTGTCCCCTAAGAAATGTTCTCCCCTTCCCCACTTTCCTATCCTAGCTCAGCAGTCCCCTTACCTTCCCCAGCGTGTCCAGGAGTCCATCTGTGTCCCCTCAGATGATCTCCCTTCCACCTTCCTATCCTAACGCTCAGCAGCCCCTACCTTTCCAGCGTGTCCAGGATCCATCCTGTGTCCCCTCAGATGTATCTCCCTTCCCCACTCCCTATCCTACGCTCAGTCATCCCTACCTATCCCAGCGTGTCCAGGAGTCCCAACTGTGTCCCCTCAATGTTCTTCTCGCCTTTCCCACTTCCTATCCTACGCTCAGCAGCCCTACCTTCCCCCAGCGTGTCCAGGAGTCCATCTGTGTCCCCTCAGATGTTCTCCCTTCCCCACTTCCTATCCTACGCTCAGCAGTCCTACCTTCCCCAGCGTGTCCAGGAGTCCATCTGTGTCCCCTCAGATGTTCCCCCTTCCCCACTTCCTATCCTTACGCTCAGCAAGCCCTACCTTCCCCAGCGTGGTCCCAGGAAGTCCATCCTGTGTCCTCTCAGATGTTCTCCCTCCCCACTTCCTATCCTACGCTCAGGCAGTCCTACCTCCCCACGTGTCCAGGAGTCCATCAGTGTCCCTCAGATGTTCTCCCTTCCCCACTTCCAAACTACGCTCAGCATCCTACCTTCCCAAGCGTGTCCCAGGAGTCCTCTGTGTCCCCACAGATGTTCTCCCTTCCCCACTTCCTATCCTACGCTCCAGCAGCCTACTACCTTCCCAGCGTGTCCGGAGTCCATCTTGTAACTCAGAGTTCTCCTCCTTCCCCCACTTTCCTATCCTACGCTCAGCAGTCCACCTTCCCCAGCCGTGTCCAGGAGTCCATCTGTGTCCCCCTCAATGTTCTCCCTTCCCCACTTACCTCCTATCCTAACCTCAGCAGCCCTACCTTCCCAGCGTGTCCAGAGTCCA
The DNA here is from genome assembly GCF_026875155.1 of Cherax quadricarinatus. Taxonomy (NCBI): domain Eukaryota; kingdom Metazoa; phylum Arthropoda; class Malacostraca; order Decapoda; family Parastacidae; genus Cherax; species Cherax quadricarinatus. Next base: position 11,307 of record NW_026507693.1, read on the forward strand.
TCGTGTTCCCTCAGAGTTTCTCCTCCCGCTTCCTATCCTAACGCTCAGCAGCCCTAACCTTCCCCAGCGTGTCCAGGAGTCCATCTGTGTCCCCCTCAGATGTTTTCTTTTCCCCCCTTCCCCAACTTCCTATCCTACGCTCAGCAGTCCTACCTTCCCCACGTGTCCAGGAGTCCATCTGTGTCCCCTCAGATGTTCTCCCTTTACCCCAATTCGTTCCTATCCTACTACGCTCCAGCAGTCCTACCTTCCCCCCAGCGTGTCCAGGAGTCCATCTGTGTCCCCATCAGATGTTTTCCTTCCACCGTCCTCCACTTCCTATCCTACGCTCAGCAGCCCTAGACCTTCCCCAGCGTGTCCAGAGTCCCATCTGTGTCAACTCAGATGTTTCTCCCATCCCTCCCCACGCCTCCTATCCTACGCTCAGCAGTCAGTCCTACCTTCCCCAGCGTGTCCAGGAGTCCATCTGTGTCCCCTCCAATTTCACCATTCCCCACTTCCATCCTAACGCTCAGCACCCTAACCTTCCCCCAGCGGGTCCAGGAGTCCATCTGTTCCCCTCAGATGTTCTCCCTTCCACGCTTCCTATCCTAACTACGCACCAGCAGCCATACCTTCCCCAGCCGAGTCCAGGAGGCCATCAGTGTCCCCTCATATGTTCTCCCTTCCCCACTTCCTATCCTAACGCTCAGCACCCCCCTAACCTTTTCCCATCTTGTCTCAGAGTCCCATCCCTGTGGTCCCCTCAGATGTTCTCCCTCCCCACTCTATCCTACGCTCAGCAGTCCTACCTTCCCCAGCGTGTCCAGGAGTCCATCTGTGTCCCCTCAGATGTTCTCCCTTCCCCACTTCCTATCCTACGCTCAGCAGCCCTACCTTTCCCAGCGTGTCCAGGAGTCCATCTGTGTCCCCTCAGATGTTCTCCCTTCCCCACTTCCTATCCTACGCTCAGCATCCCTACCTTTCCCAGCGTGTCCAGGAGTCCATCTCTGTCCCCTCAAAAAGAATTTCTCCCATCCCCACTTCCTATCCTACGCTCAGCAGCCCTACCTTCTCCAGCGTGTCCAGAGTCCATCTGTGTCCCCTCAGATGTTCTCCTCTCCCTTCACCACTCCTATCCTCGCTCAGCAGCCCTACCTTTCCCCCACCGATCCAGGAGTCCATCTGTGTCCCATCAGATGTTCTCCCTTCCCCACTTCCAGTTCCTGGTTTTCAGGTATACACCCTTCACCACTTCTCTAGGTCTGCAGTCTCCACCCTGGTCCGTGGTTCCAGGTATACAACCCTTCACCACTTCCCTGAGGTCAGCAAGTCCCACCCCAGGTCCGTGGTTCCAGGTATTCACCCTTCACCACTTCCCTGAGGTCAGTCAGTCCCACCCCAGGTCCGAGGTTCAAGGTATACACCTTTCCCTCACTTCCCTGAGGTCAGCCAGTCCCCACCCCATGTCCGTGGTTCCAGGTATTCACCCTTCACCACTTCCCTGAGGTCAGCATCCCACCCCAGGTCGTGTTCCAGGATTTTCACCCTTCACCACTTCCCAAACTGAGGTCACAGTACCCACCCAGGGGTCCGTGATTCAGGTAATCACCCTTCAACCACTTCCCTGAGTCAGCAGTCCCACCCCAGTCTCGTGTTCCAGGAATTCACTCCTTCACCACCTTCCCTGAGGTCAGCAAGTCCCACCCCCGGTTCCGATGTTCCAGGGTATTAACCCTTCACCACTTCCTGAGCAGCAGACCCACCCCGGGTCCGTGGTTCCATGTATACAACCCTTCACCACTTCCTGAGTCATCAAAGTCCCACCCCAGGTCCGTGTTCCAGTATTCACCCTTCCACCACTTCCCTGAGTGTCAGCAGTCCCCCACCCCAGGTCCGTGTTCCAATATGCAACCCTTCATCCCACTTCCCTGAGGCCAGCAGTCCCTCCCCAGGTCCGGTCCAGGTATTCACCCTTCAACCACTTCCCTGAGGTCAGCATCCCACCCCAGTCCGTGGTTCAGTATAACACCTTTCCCCCACTACTCTGGGTCAGCAAGTCCCACCCCAGGTCGTGTTCCCCAGGTATTCACCTTCACCACTTCCCTGAGTCTGCAAGTTCCCACCCCGGGGTCCGTGGTCCAGGTATCCACCCTTCACCTTCTTCCCTGAGGTCAGCAGTCCCAACCCCAGGTCCCGTGGTTGTAGTAATACAACCTTCACCAGATCTTTCCTAGGTCAGCAAGTTCCCACCCCAGTCCGTGGTTCCAAGGTATTCACCCTTCACCACTTCCCTGAGTCAGCATGTCCCACCCCAGGTCCGTGGTTCCAGTATTCACCCTTTCACCACTTCCCTGAGGTCAGCAGTCCCCACCCCAGGTACCGTGGTTCCAGGAATACAACCCATCACCACTCCCTGAGGTCAGCAGTTTTCAGCCAGCCTTGAAGTACTGTCCATATATGATATTCTACACAAGTGTTATAATATCAGTAAACAGAGGAAGATGTGTAATTACAGAGGAGACAACACAGATAATCTGCGCCTCTTTAATACATCCTCCTGGACACCCCGAAACGTCGACAACCATGAGACATGAGAAGATCTCATCACACAGTTTCGTCCACCAAGAAACTGGCCACTAACAAAATCTGGAACATATATTTATATTTAATATTGTAACATGTCGATTGTTAAACTTATTCGTTTATTTAGTTGTGTATGGTGTTTGTGAACATTTTTATGTGCGAATATTAGTGTGGTGTGTGAACCTTTGTGCCCCGCATGGATACTTTAATTAATTGTTTTCAGTTATCTTTTTGCCCACGTTAATTGATCTTTATTTTCCACAGTAGCGAAGTTCACAAGCCTCGCAACTCTTTCTAATACACTCAGTTCTGTAATCCACATACACATCCTACACACACACACACACAACCACAATACAAGACCAAGAATAAGGCAACACACACACAAAACCCTCTGATCATACATACACATACATTTTATTCCAATAGTGCATTTACAATCCCTCTCTTTTCAGTTTACTAGTATATAAACACAAAACACACGTACCCACACCTTACACTTTTACCTCACGCAAAGCAACACACCAACACAAACAACACTGTACACATAATTTTATTTAAAAACGTGTGCAAACACGGACACTCCTTCAGGGGGAGTGGGGGTCCCCATCTGGAGAAGACCATGTCAACACAGCCCAACGTAAGTTAATCAAATTCTCAAAGTTCGAAAAAAAAAACTAATTATATTAATTGAGCTCCATCACAAAAAATCTAAAACTGACCAAGTACGGGTAACAACTCACTAGCACCTACACTGAGTTTTTTGTCTATATTTTTGTTCGTCAAAGACTTCACCAAAACATGAACAAAAAAAAGACTAAGTTTGTATAAATAAGATATTCTACAGTTTGGAAAATTCCTTTACATCTTAGCTGAAAAGCAACCTTCGCCGTCACACTGAGTGCTAACACTAAAAAACTCTAAAATAAAAACGCTGGTTTTAAAAAATATTGATCATATCATAAAATTTCCCCTTTGTAAATTGTTCCCGTGTAAACAATTTTTGAAAAATTATTATTTGGTGCCTATTACAATGCTGTTTTAAAAGATCCCTTAACGGGTGAACGAAGTGTGGTTTTAACCGCAAATGTTTGCGTATTGTTGAAACATGGAAAAGGGTTTATGTGAATTTAGTATCTAAGTTTTAATTTTATTATATTATAAAAATTCAGTCTTCACATCACTTTTTGGGCACACTTTGCTTCTAAACCTTCAAAACCCTGCCAGACCTGTTAGAAAATTTTAAAAAAAAATTAGGCAAAGTGAACGTAGATTTTGTGTATTGTTGCTGAGTTTATAGGAAAAGGTATACAGAACTGTATTTACAAGGATGCGAAAAAAAACAAAGTTTAAGTAAAGAAGAACAAGCTAAAAAGGGGAAAGGTGATGTATGGATAACATAATTTTCCACAAGTTAAACATCAAGAAAGATTGTTGCAAAAAAATATATTTTTTGTTGAAAGTTTTTGAAAAGACAGCCAATAAAATATAATTCATAAAACACAGTAACTGACAAAACATTTCTCGAATTTGCCAGGTTTAAATAAGGGGAAAAAAAATT
>NW_026507694.1:0-17966 GCF_026875155.1 Cherax quadricarinatus
TTTTTCTTAGCTTATTTTAGATTTTTCGGTATATTGGCAGCCAGTTAAAGGCAAGTCTTGAAGGCAAGAGTCATGGGCTTCTTTCTTACAAATTGCTGGAAGCTGAACGGGGATTGCTGCACTTTTGACATCATCACCATGCTCAAGAGCATCACCTGATTACAATATTTTTTTAACTTGTCAGGATCTGTTCAAGATGCTCAATTTTTTTCCGGGAAAATTTGTTATAATATGAGGAAGGTAAGGCGAATCCAATGCCTCTCCGGAGGATGGCACTTCTGGGTTAGTGCTTTCTTTAACACCTATCACCTTTAACGGGTACCATGGTTACTTTTAGTGTTCTCTGTTTAAATCATTTCATTGCAGGTAGGTCCTGTGCATCTGACTCATCTCCAATTTCCAGGGGGTTTACCTGTGTGGTGTCCGTCTGACTTTTGTAGTTGGGGTTATTGGGAGAAATGACAAACTCATCCCCATATTCAGGTGTAGCCATAGGTATCTGTAGTGGCAGACCAGTAGTTCCTTATGTGCTAGCAGGGATGGCTAGCTCCTCCACAGCGGGTGTGTGTGATGGCATTCGGGTATCACCAGAATCCTTTGCATTTGAGGTGGGGTTCTTGCACACTTGGGCAGAGGTTCAGTCTCAGATCTGGCTGGGGTAACTGGATGCCCCTTCCTCAGTTACCATTAAAGGACTGAAATCAGTTTACACCCGAAGTTGTTTGGGTTCTGACTGGCAGTCCTTGGGGGAAAAAAACTGTAACCCCAACTTCTTACGGGTTAATCCCCTTAAAAATTTTTTGCTGTCAGGGCCTACTGTGCATTCTCTAGTGGAATGTTTCCAGCACACTTACCACACCAAGAATGTAGTATTCCACAGTCTACTGCAACATGGCCATAGTGCTGCATTTGTAACACCTACGTTTAGGGGGTAGGTACACTTCGATGTTTAGAAACGAAAACCATGAAACCCAGATATTCCGGGAGGGGCACGGGACCCACCCAACTGGCAATAATTTGGGTTTTTTCCTTTAAGTCTTTTAAAGGCTTGATGATATGCTCATTTTGATCAGATGGGAATGGGTTCCAATGCAGAGAGGGTATCCAAAGATTATGATACTGACCCTTTTTTTAAAAGTGGTGAGTGTCTGATGGAGGTGGGGAGGCAGCTTAATCCCCCCATAAGGTGTACTAAGTAGATCATTGATCAGTTCTGCATTCTGTTCCACAAAACACAAAGTTGTGTGGTGTTTTCCTAAATTGGATCCTTGATTAGGATGCTTGTTTACAGTTTGCCATTAGCCATGCACACTTAGCAGGCAGCGGGGTGTTGTCGGGGAAGTTCAGTTTAACAATTCTTCCTTTGAAGAAAGACTTCTTGCAGCCTCTGTGCACCCAAGGACGTTTAGTATCACATTGTGTACGAGTCAAGTGAGTCTGACTACCGACGCTCTAGCCCTTTCTCGCTTTTTCTCTTTTGTTTTCTTTTAAAGGTCTGGAAGCTATCATCATTTCCATCACCTGCAGAAATAATTTCCTCTATGACAGTTTGCCATGTTGCCAGTGATATTCTGGTGTAAGACTCACAACACAAAATTCTTTCCCCGCTTATCTTCCCTTATACTTATGCAAGAGCAAATATTCACTACAAAGTCAGAAGTCCAAAATAGATCACAGACACAAGTGCTCAAGTTCAATGAACACCTCCAACCATACTCAACCCAGACCACACCACTCAATACGACACACACCCCACCAAAAACACACTCAGAGACCTCTTGTATGTGTGTAATAATATGGTACATTATGATATAATGGATGGTAAAAGGCGAGGTCTTACACCTTTTCACAAATTACAAAGATGAAGAAGAGAGAGAGAGAGAGAGAGAGAGAGGAGAGAGAAGAGAAGGAGGAGAGAAGAAGAGAGAGAGAGAAGAGAGAGAGAAAAGGAGAGAAGAGAAAAGTAGGTAATATTTACCCTAAAATTAGAATCTGACATACATCACATTAACAAGTAGGCATTCAATGATAACTTCCACTTGAGTAGTTCAAGCTACTGCACCTAATGTACCTCACTGAAAAAAAAAATAAAGCAGGACATCACAATGAAGCTGAAGAAACCTCTTACCCCAACCATAGATTTTAAACAGTATTTTAATAAAAAAAAAAAAAAAAAACAGGTAAAGTTAAATTGACATGAGATAAAATTTACTTGGGGGACTTGCTTGGTCCATCCTGGGTAACTCACACGTTACTATGTTTTTATAATGTATGCAATCATAAGTGTGCAGCTTGTAGATAGATGAACCCTGTACCTAAACAATCTCACTTACACACGCGTTACTATGTATGAGAAGTATTTACCAAGTACACCAAGTGTACACTTTCACTTAGAATATACTTTTGTTGATGTAAATATAGGTGAGAGTGTACACGCTGTCGTAATAAAACACTCTCAACTTCTCAAAGTCACACACTAGGCCCAGCTTCTGAGAGGTACCAGCGTTTTAAATGTGTTTATTTATGTGTCGTGCGAGTCGATGTCCATTACATTGGTGTATCAGAAGTTAAACAACTACATCCCAGTTGATCAAATAGTCCTATAACACAATTTACACAATGTATAACTAGAAAGTTATAATGATTGCAATATTGTTACTATTTACACTTTTAACTGGCGCTAGACCCACTAGGTGAAGATGGCAAGAACATAGATTGTAACAGGCGACTCTTGCTTAACACAGTTGAAAGGTAACCAAATTAACTCAAGAGAGAAATATTCGGGAAACTGAACATTTATGCAGCAGTAAGCTTGTTCACCAGTAAAAATACACAAGACATAAGTTTACACCACTCACACCACAGATGAACACTGCAATTTTGAAGAATATTACTGGGAAATTAGCAGTAAAGTTCAGTCTGAACGAAAAATGTATTAGAAAACACAACAATGACACTAGGACAAGCAACTTAATTATGTAACCGTATTTAATAGTTCAAGTTACCACAAGCAGAGCATGTAATACACTGATTTTATCAAAATGTAAAAGTCGCTACACTGAAGCACACCTTGATGAGCCTTTTAAAGTCTTAATACAGGCTTACAAATGACAAATTAAACTGTTGGGAAAGCAGCACTTAACACTTCTAGCAAAGTATGACAGAATAATGTTTCACTGTGTACAGAGCAATCACCACAAACTTACTATGTGTTTATAAGTGAACCTCTGGCCGTGTCCCCCACTCAAAATGTCAGCACTGCAATGCTCGTCAAATTGTTCTCAAGCCACTACTAGGAAACACTGTATGCCAGCAGCACTGCGAACATATACACAGACATGCTGGGCCCTAGGACAGTCTACACTGCAGGCTGCCTTAGCTTGTTTCTGGCTAGCTTTTAGTGCTGCCCTCAAGCATGCTTGACTGTGCTCGCCAAGCCCGGCGCCAACCCGACCCGGACACCTGCTTGCAGCAGGCAGCAGGCACACAGAGACACTTGCAAGATGGCGGAGTGCGGCACAGAGGACACGGGCACTCAAGCATCCATGCGGGTCTGGCAAAAACCGCCTCTAGACCACAAACAAGTAGAGGCGAAAACGCTGATTCCAAATCGAGAAGGAGAAGGGACAAGGGAAGGGGATATTCACCTCCTAGACAACAGGCATATGTGTAGTGGCCTGCAGGTCGCAGTGCCATTTTTCAGGTCATTTCACTGGGCCCACAGTCGTCTCGAGAGTTAACCAACCCTGTACTCTTGTTACTTACTCCAAACCCGCAGCACTAACACATCTAGCACACGTTCTTGGAATTGACAGACAAATTTTCACTACATAAGAACTAGTTCTCACAACAACACGAAGGAGTGGCCGAACATCTGTAGAAACGTTCACAAAGGCATCTGGTATGGAAATTTTCTAGGTGCTTACCTGTATGTACCTCAAACATTATATACATACCATTAATCTCATTGGAGACAATCATATTGGTTTACCGTAGTCACCCCGTGTAGACATGTGGAGAAAACTTAACCCCCCTGTCGCACCAAGTGGTCCCCTCGACCTCACAATCTTAATTCCATATCTACCGAGACCAAATGGAATTGGGTTAGCACCCACAAGTACGGTGCTACTAATTAATTGTGGACTGTATAGATTATATTTGTTTAGCTGAATGAAGGGGAGGGAGTAGGATAAACCAGGATACATCCAATCAAGGAAAACATTTGTACATAATCCCACCACTTACCAGATGTTCTCTGTGATCACTTGAGGTACTGGTATCACTCGTAACCTATCTAATTATAACATACCACTACTGGCCAGTCTAAGGTTGCTATAACTAGAAGGGTTACTTAAACTGTGGTTGATTGATATTCCTCATTTCTTGATCACTCCATCATCATTTTCGATGTCCTGCACACGAACACGATTCTCATTCCAGCAGGACGAGGTATCCGCTGGTTTGTCCTGCTTTAGACGTCGTGACTCAAGGAGTTTCCCTTTCCTCGTCTCGTTAACAACGAGGTCTAGCGTGTTCACTCGGAGCAAACGACTTATTTCACTTCATCATATTCTCTTAACTCAATGTATTATCACTGATTCATTACCATTCACAAAGACTATTTAACGTCTCATAACATTACGCAAATTAGAGGTCACTCCATTGAGATCTGAGGCCGATGAGCGAGGATTAACACACGGGTATGTCCCCTGGACACTCACCCTGGCCGTGCACCTGCCACCCGCTCCTAACTCTTAACACCCATTTTACCACTCTATTACCGGGTGGTACCGTAAATCAAAAACGTTTTTCCTTCACTCTCTCCACCAGGAACAGTTACGACACTTCCTTTATTATGAAATGAGGCCTATATTATCCTTAGGCCGCCGTGAACGTCAATTTCGTGGTTCCATGCTTTCTCAGCTTCTTCATCCATCCATTCAAAACAATACCGCCCTCTCCCCCCCCGCACATCCGCGGCATGCGCAAAGAATCTTATGTTCTACTCTTATTTTCAAATACATTTTTGACCCATATAGACACATTAAACACCTATTAGGGCACTATAGTTTTCGGAAATCACAAAATTTTCCACACTGGCGTCCGGGCGGAGGTCGTTGCTAGACGACTTACATAATGAGGGAGTACAATTTTCCCCCCCACTGGCCACCCAAAATTTATTGAACCCTCAAAATGGACTAAATAAGGTTCCTTTCTCTCAGGGCAAAAGCCTATGCTCCCTGGGATTAATTTATTGGGATACCTGGAATTTTTGAGACTTTAACAATAACAAGTCCCTCTCAGTATCCCCAAGTCCAGCCCATCACCTTACTGCTATAGGCACCAACTCCATGGCCCTCATATTTATTGATCCTCAAAATGGGACTAATTAGTGTTCCATTCCTCAGGGGCATAACCTATGCTCCTGGATAAATTAATTGCATACTGTGAATTTTGAGACTATTAACAATAACAGTCTCTCAGTATCCCAAGTCAGTCCCAGCACATTTCCTTAATTATTGTATTCATTAACCCCTACACAATATCCCTCATTAGTTTCCTCTTCAGTTGACGTCACACCCGAAATTGTCCACATAAGATTATTTACCAATTACTTTTCGCTCAGGTGGACCGCCTGTTCATGTAAGGTGTGCATTTATCGTCGCCCTGAAGTAAGAACAATTTATTATTTAACTGCTATTAATTATATCATTATAAGCAGTCAACAAATTTTGGGTGTCTTGCTCAGTTTTCGCAGATCTGGGCCCTTTAACTGTCCATACGCCATCCTATAATTAGTAAGGTAATTCTGGACGGTCAAGCTTTCCACGGAAGTCGGCACCCAGTAATGTCCCAATTCCACATTTAACATCCTTCAGGTATTGTTTTCCTGAGTAATGGAATCATTTGACTCTCCCTCATTTACATTAATCCCTATGCTGTCCAGCTTCCCACAAATTAGAACTTTCAACATCATTCTCGCAAGAAATACTTGTACTGGGTTGACCTTTCATGAGTAAGAACACCGTGACCGTATTCACTACTTTCCCCAGTTCATTATTACTAGGCGGTAAGTCTGCCAATATTACATGGCCCGTACCAGTGTTGAGGAGAGTGACACCGTAGTTTTGGGTTTATACCCATTTTATCCTGAATTTTTTTACATCCAAAACACGCAAGGCTACCTCAGCTACCCATCATTATTGCTGATTACGCCAATTAGCTGCAACCTTTACATCAGTCACTGGTAGTGGTTGTCAGGGTTATTAACATTATTCATTATTGTCACCATTATTATAAGAATCACATACAACCCTGCACATAACTGTATGGCTTTCCTTGTTGCATGATAGCAACTGTTCAAATTTTGGTATGACAATCCTTTAACATTTCTGATTGTCTAGACATCTGATAAATCTGTCAAGTTCTTTCATTCTTTCACTTTAAATATCCTCATGAGTTACAGGCATTACAATTTTTTAGTGAAATGATACCTGGCAGAAGAGGGCCAGTCCTCCTCTTTTCTTGCCTGACCTCTTTATTAACTGGGTTTACACTACCGAGGTACTTATTCCTCTTACCTTGATGTAGGAACCACTATACTGATTCCTGACTTGATATGTGCCCTATTTAACTCTAACTATGATTATTACCACTGGGATTAATTTTCTCCCTTTTGAGACTTGAACAGATACTTCAGCGTGCATTATTGTTATATCCTTAGAACTGTTTGGCTGCTGGTCTGCAATTGGAACATCAATTCTGCCGACCTAGTCTGATTTCCCCAGACCGTACTATGGAGGTTTTGGCAAACCCCCTTTGCATTAATAGTTGATCAAACTGCCTGGCTTACAAACCCTTTAATTTATTCAAAGCCTTACTTTTACAAGACAGTGTTTTTCTTCCAATTCGTAATGTTGATTAATTACACAAAACATTCATTTTCCCATTCCCTCTGCACAATTCCTCCAGCAGATATCTTTCACAGTCTTTTAAACCACAATTTGTACCAATCAAATCTACTCTCTAAAGCATCTAAATATAAATTTAATTCATTAGTTCACGGTTCTTTGATTCAACTACATCAAATGCCTTCGTCACATGGCCGTTTAATAGCCTGTAAATATGCTTTCATTACTCTAAAATTCACGGACTTGTCAGCCACATTACTCCATTTAGATCCCCAGTCATGGTAGAGAATATTATCACTGATTATACAACTTAAGTAGGCGCCTGATAGAGTAATTCTTGCACTTTACTCTTGTATAAGTCCTGAGCCACATCATGTGCAGCATTAATTGGGCTAATTGTCCATCCCTCACACGATCGATTAAACTTTGCAACCCTACAACCCCGCTTCCTTCAATCAGTCGCTTAATTATTAAGTCAATTAATTCAATTAATTTTTTCACTGATTGCACACGGTCTCGAAGGACAACGGCAGATATGGAATAATTTTCTAGGGTGCTTACCTGTATTACCTTCAACATTATATACAAACCAGTAATCTCATTGGAGACAATTCATATTGTTTACCGTAGTCACCCCGTGAGGACATGTGAGAAAACTTAACCACCCCTGGTCGCACGCAAGTGGTCCCCTCGCCTCACAATCTTTATCATATCTATCCGAGACCAGTAATGGATTGGGTAGACACCCATCCAAGTACGGTGCTACTAATTAATTGTGGACTGTATAATTATATTAGTTTAGCTGAATGAAGGGGAGGGGAGTAGGCTACACCTGGATACATCCATCAAGGAAAACAATTTGTACATAATTCCCACCACTTACCAGATGTTCTCTGGTGAATCACTTTGAGGTAGCTGGATCACTCCGTTAACCATCTAATTAATAACATACCACTACTGGCCTGTCTAAGGTTGCTATCACTAGAAGGGTTACTTAACTGTGGGTGATTGATATTCCTCATTTCTTGATTCACCATCTCATTTTCGATGTCCAGCTACACCGACAGACGATCCATTCCACAGGACGAGGTATCCGCTTGTTTGTCCTGCTTTTAAGGACGTCGTGACTCCAAGGAGGAGTTTCCCCTTTCCCCCTCGTCTCTTTAACAACGATGTCTAGCGTGGTTCACTTCGGACAAACGACTTATTTTCACACTCACATATTCTCCTTAACTCAATTTTTATGATCACTGATTACATTACCTTTCACAAGACGATTTAACGTCTCATAAGTATTACACAATTAGAGGTCACTCCATTGAGATTCTGAGGCCGATGAGCGAGGATAACCCACGGGTATGTCCCCGGACACTCACCGGCCGTGCACCTGCCAACCGCCCTACTCTTAACACCCATTTTTCCACACTATTACCGTGGTCCCGTAAATCACGTTCCTTCACTCTCCACCATGAACTTTACGACACTTCTTATTATGATATGAGGCCTATATTAATCCTTAGGCGCCGTGAACGTCAATTTCGTGGTTCCATGCTTTCTCAGCTTCTTCACCACCATTCAAAACAATACGCGCCTCTCCCCCCCGCACATCCGCGCATGTCGCAAAGGGAACTCTTGGTCTACTCTTTATTTTTTCAAATACATTTTTTGAAACCCATATAGACACATTAAACACCTATTAGGCACTATAGTTTCGGAAAATCAAAAAATTTTCCACACTGGGATTCAGAACAGATGTAGCCTGGCCTTCACTGCTGGCTTGGAGCGCTTTGGCCTGGATCAGCTAAACCACCCTTAATCCCTATGTAGATAAGACGAGCGAGTTTAAGGGGATACCCCGTTAATAGGAAAGTCGAGGAAGGGACATTCACCCTCACAGACACACGCAGTATGGGTGTAAGTGGCATGCGGTCTTATAGTGGCCATTCAGTCACCCCCAGCAGGCCAGACATTCCTCACTCAATTTTTAAGCCTACGTAGGTAACTGATTGGTAGCACAATGTCCATAAGTCACGTAATCCACTCATGCAAATAGTTACAACTAATCTGCACAATTGCGGAACCCACAATTCGAGTACCAGTGGGGCAGCAAATACAATAAAGAATTTGATATTATTTACCTAGATTTTAAGTAAGGCTTTTAATAAAGTTCCGCACCATAGACTGTAAAGAAAGTGGGCACTCAGGCATTGGGGGAAAAGTGCTCTCGTGGATCGAGTCATGGCTCATTCCTTTGGCTGAAAGGAAGCAGAGAGTGTCCATAAATAATGGGTTAAATCCGAGAGGATCTGTAAACATGGCGTTCCACAAGGATCATCTTGGGCCCGTTGTTGTTTATAATAATATCAATGAATCTTGATGAGAGGGGAATTTACTAGTGATATGAGCAAATTCGCCGATGACACAAAGATAGGAAGGATTAATTGATGTCAAACGTAGATGTTATGGAACTTCAGGAGATTTTTTTTTTTTAAACAAACTCTATTCTTTGGGGGGGTCAGAAAAGTGCAGTTGCAGTTCATGTGATATATGCAAGGTTTCTGAAGCTTGGGAGGTGCCCATAACCCTAGTACTTATAAGTTAAATGATGAGAACTTAGCCATACAGATTGCAAAAAGACGTGGGGTTATGGTGAGCAGCAACCTTAAACCAAGACGCAATGCCTAAGCGACATAATAAGGCAAATAGATTACTGGGATTATGTCAAGAAGTGTAAGCAACAGAAGTCCAGAGGTCATACTGCCAGCTTTATACACCATTAGTAAGGCCTCACCCAGATTATGCAGCTCAGTTCGGTCTCTGTATTACAAAATGGACATAAAATACTTAGGAAAACATTCAGCTAGGATGACTAAATTAATACATAGCATTAGAACACCTTCCTTATGAAGAAAGATTGAAAGACTCTTAAGTACATTCACTGTTTAGACGAAGAATGAGGGGAGACCTATCGAAGTGTATAAGTGGAAGAATAAGTCTTAATAAAGGGGATATTAATAAGGTCATGAGGATGTCTCTCAAGAGAAGAAACCTCAGTAATGGATTTAAATAGATAAGTTTAGATTAGAAAGGACATAGAAAGTATTGGTTTGGGAATAGGGTAGTTGAGATGAGTGGAACAGTCTACCTAGTTGGGTTATTAGAGGCTGGACTTTGGGTAGTTTCAAAACTAGGTTGGATAAGTACATGAAGTGGAGGGGTTGGATTTGAGTGGGACTTCACATCCAGAGCTTATTTCTTGGGTGGCATTGAAAATTGGGTTGGGCAAATGTTTTTGTTAGTGGGGATGAATTGAAAGGACCTGCCTAGCATGGGCCAGCAGCCTCTTGCAGTGTTCCTCCGTTCTTAATGTCCTTATTTCTTATGGGTGAGGCAGGACCCTGTGGCTGGCGATGTGAGCAGCTTTCAACTCTGCAGTCAGCATGAGCAGCTTGACTCCTGGAGCTTACCAATTGATACATTCTATATGCAATGGTCTGGTGTTTCTTGATCATATCATAACAACTGGTGAGAATGATAGGCCTTGGCACACACGGCACACCAGTGTGACTAAATGGCCATTTCAAGCAATGTGAACCCCATCGCTGACACTTGTAGCATCTTACGGTGAGGTGGTTTGTATAAAAGCTATTTTTGTAACTCCTGTTAAGCACTGCACGAGAAAGATATAAGATGGTGGAGTCCTTGGCCATAATCCACTCAGCCAATATCAGATCATCATTTGGAATCGACGAGTTTGCAACTTGATCTGACAACAGGATTTAGGATCCATGTACTTATTGACATTGTGGATACCAATAAGCACTTTTAGGTGATCCTTGGTGGGCAGCTTGGAGTTGGATGTTAGCATATTTATGAGTAAGAAGTTTTTTCTATGAATGACGGGTCGTTAGTACAAAAAACGCGTTAATTATCCTCGTCCATGACCGAAAGCGAATCCGAAGGTTTTCCTCTGGTTGTCTAATGAAGCTTCGTAAAACCATCTAAACTTTGACCTCAAAACTCAGTGTTAGCAAGGGAACTCAAGCTCCAATACTTCCAATACTGAAACTATTACTGTGCCAAAACAAAAGCATTCACATTGCTAAACTCATAAACTAGTATTTAGCCATTAGGGCCATTAAAACCAACTTACCTCATAATTTGGTAATATTTTTAAAATTAAGAGTTAAAACTAATCCTTCCCGAAATGCCTATCCATGCAAGGTGTTTCTAGTGGTAACACTCCTGTAATCATTATTTTACTACAGTAAACCACACATAACCAAATCTGTAAACTCAGCATTGTAATCCTAATAGAGAATAAACATTGAATTTGAATTTGAATTTGAATGAAAAACAGGGTTTTCACTAGCTACGTTAAGAACAATACAATAAGTGGTCAGGGGCACAAGACAGTTCAACTAACCTCCCATCATACAAAGGGGGATACCAATAGACCCCTGGCAGTCTTCAAGCTGCACTGGACAATGCCACCTAAAGGTCGGTACCTGAACCAGCCGGCTGGAGCTCGTACATTGATTGCGTGTACCATCATAACAGCCTGGTTAATCAGGGCTCTGATCCACCAGAGGCCTGGTCACAGACCCGGCCGCCGGGGCTTGACCCCCCCGGAACTCTCTCCAGGTAAAACTCAGTGTGAGAGTTATGACCCTCACAATACCACCTTAATCTTAGCCTGGTACCTCTGCACGTTCTTGCTGGCTTCAGAGAGCATTAGGACATATATTACGTAGTTATTTGTCAATATTCATCCATAAATAATAAAAAAAAAAAGTACAATAAACCGTGGTCTGTAACAACACAGGAGAGAGGAGCTACGACAAGTTTCACTCTGACTTGGACCCATTACAAAGTCATACTAACAAAAGAAAGGAAGGAGTATATATAAGCCAGCAGACACATAGGGACAGGAACAAGAGAGGAAGTGGAGGGTAGTAGTAGTAGTAGTGAAGTCATTCAAATACTAAGAAAGAGGTCACTAAACGGAGCCCACAAAGTTAGGACTGGAACACAGAGGTAGAAATAAACAATGAAAGACAAATATCCAAGGCAAAGAAACGAAAACCCAAAGGATAAAAAAGGCAAGGAAGGGAAGAAGGGAGGAAAGTTGTGTATTAAGAGATTTTGACCAAATGGCGACTGTTGAAAGTCATACTTACGGAGACAGTTTAGCAGAAGATCAATCAATAGGATGACTGTGATTCTGATATGACAGAAAAGAGCATGTTGGTGTCACAAACCTAACATTACTTTTGTGCTCAATAAAGTCTGTCAGAAAGAAGATTGGGCTAGTTTCTCCAGAGTGCTGAATAGGACAAGTAGAACAAGAAATAGAGTAGAACACCTCAATAGGCGCTCCACCTTCTTGTCCATTCTATTTCTTGTTCCTCCTGTGCCTCTTCGTACTTTGGTGAAACTGCTGGATCTATTTCTGACAGACTTAAGGAGCAACAAAAAGTATTGTTAGGAGTTTTCCGACGCCACACAATGTTTTTTTTCTGTCATGTCAGAGATCCACAGTCATCCTATTGAACTGATCTACTAAAAACACTATCTATCCTACTCCTAACTTTCACAGTCACTCTGCCTGTTGAATCCTCCCTTATACACAACCTTTCCTTGTATGAATCTTAGTCCTGGGCTTTGTCCTCTGTAGAATGCTGGTTTCCTTTTCCCATTATCATCGATAAAATGTTGCAAACTTCAGAACAACTTTGACTTAACCTGATTCTTTTTTTCCATATTCCTCTTCCTACTCTCTTTCCTTCCCTTCTCCTTTGGCTTTTCTCCTGCCCTTGGGTATTTGACTGACTCCACTACTACTGCTACCTCCACTTCGTCCTCTTGATCCCGTCCTGTCTGCTGGGTACTATATATACTCCCTCCCTTCTCTCCTTTTGTCATTGTGACTTTGTAAATGGTCTAAGTCGGAACAGAAACGGTCATCGGTAAGCTCCTGTCTTATATGTGCGGCTGTTTGTGTAACATCCTTCCACTTTGGTGAAGGTTGGTTTTGGGAGCGGCGGAAGTCAGGGTTCATACGACGTACACAGTCAGTGGCCCTATAAACAACAACAACAACAACAACTTGTGTTGTTGGTGGGTGAGTGTGATAAAGTGAACAATAAACAGTGTTTTGTGTGTTAACACAGGTGAGTAACACCTGTTGTGTCTAACACAGGTGAGTATACACCTGTGGTGGTCCTAACGACAGTGAGTACCACCTACCTTTATTACTATGCATGATCATAAAGGACCAAACAAGTGTTAATGTAACCAGAGTCAGATAGAAAGAAGCAAGGTTACTAGGATCCCATGGTAAAACGTGTTATGCTTAGATTCCACTCACATGACAGGAATAAAGACTAATTATTGCATCTATTAAATAAAGAAAGAGGTATACATAAACGAGTGTCTTACCTAAAAACGTCAGAACCCTCCTGTATAGAGCTAGAAAACTTAAGCGGAGAATAATGGACACAATACACCAATGCTTCACTATGGGATGGGAAAATTTCTTGTTAGGAACCAAATGTAGGTCAACAGTACAACATCACGAACGAGAAAAATGAACTATCCACGATTTCTTAGGGATACTAATCTTACAGAAATAACTAAACAATGTCCAACTTAAAAGCCTAACGTAGGTAGTGTAATGTTGTGGGGGGGCTCCATTATTGTTCAATTTCATTGTACAATCTCTTAGTAATTAAATAATCAACTACCTCATTTTGTGATTTTATCTAGTAAGCATAAGTCATCTTATGTAATTTTCTCCTTAATTACTATTGTTTGCTTAAACCATTAGCTGAATTGATTCTTTCTCTGTCCATATACTACTACTTCATAATTTTTTAAATACTATCAATTGATATAACTCCTAACTAAAATTAATAATTATCATTCTTACTATAATTTCAATTTACTCTTAACATTTTTGACATTTAATAACCATTACTTGGTCTAATTCCTTTACCAGTTTTATACCACATTTACTATCTTAGAGTACCTTAATTACCTTGTACTGCCATATAACACTCTAGTATAACTACCAGTGCAATATTGAATGAAATAAAATACTTTTTCCCTTTTTTGTAATCAATTATAACTTACTAAAATTTTATAAACACCATATTTACTATCCATTCAATTTTACTTTTGTACATAAACATTATTTTATACTTCCCATAACATTTTGTTGCCAAATTTTCAAGTTTGTATATTCAACTCCAACCTTTATATTATCCTTTGTACCTGTCTAACATCTTACTATCATATTATGAAACCAAGACATACCATTATTCATTTGTTCTTACCTGTCCATTTAATTTTGTTTACCACTACTTTGTTTTTTTTAGTCACTTTTATTGTGTGTGCAATTATGTATATCCAATTACTTTTTGGCAAGTACTCAAACTATCTTTTGCTAGCTAGTACCAACGAACCTCATTTTTTATTTTACTTTTTATTGTGCAATAAACTGCTCAACTTATTTATATTCAAATCAGATCTTACTCTAAACCAATATTATCTCATAGTGACTACAGTCCATTTAACGTGTTTTAACATTACTTAATTGTAGTCCCTTATATATTTTTTTTCCTTTATTTTAGCTTATATAACTACCTTCGCTCATATATTCAACAATTCTTAATCTAATCAAGGTGCTTATTCTCAGTGCTAAAGTTAATAAGTTCACTATTTTGCACACATTATAACTCCATAGCTCATTTATTTGATTACCACATTATTGTTCACCAACAACTTATATTAGTTCCCTTTATTATTCTAATTTTATATTTATAATTCTAACTTAAAGAATTACATTTAAAGTACTACTACTATCATACCCAAGCTCCAATTATTTGATCATACTTTATTTGTTCACCCACTAAAATTATTTTTAGTCTCTTTTATATTGTCTCCTTTATTTTAGCTTTAAAAAACCTACCTTAGCTCATGTATTTTTTACATTTGTTAAATAATTCAGGTGCTATTTTTTTTTTTTTAGCTTTAGAATATTTACTTACTTAATATTTTTTTACTTAAAATTTTTTACTTCAAATCTAACTATAGATTCACTACAAATCCTTATGATTACAAGCATTGATCCGATACCAACCTCTTATTTAATGACTTAAATTATTCAACAGTTACAGTAAATTACTACACAGCAGAACAATCAAAGGCACTTCTCCAGTCAGCCAAAAACAACATACTATCTTTAACTTACAATATTCATGATCTTTAAAGCAAGCATTAGATGACTCCTAGCATATTAAATTCCTGTTGCAGCCAATATGTCCATCAATACACTAAACTGAAACCTGGCTAAAGCCTGATACTACAGAAATGTCTATGCCATTCCTGGTTACACAACACATACCACACCTGTAGGCCAGACCAACAAGGGGGTGGCACAGCTATATACTACTCAGACCAACTATAATGTATCACTAATACTTAGCACAAGGGATGAACATGGGGATATAAAATAGCTAAATACAAATCCAAATTACCTACAAAAACCTCTCAAAGTGATAAATATCTACAGAATTCCACAATCAAACATTAGCCAATTAGTCAAAACCTAGGAAGTATGATAACTGATGCACGCATGAACAAAGATCACTTACTACTCCCATGTGACTTCATTACAAATCTCCTGCAAGACCAGGACGCCACACGTTACTGATTCACAAACACATGAGTAACTGCATTTTTGCTACCAATCAGTAACAAAAACCTACAAGATTACAGAGACTAGTGTTTTCCCTACTTGACCACATCTGGACCAACACCAATCCCCTTTAAATCAGGCATAATTTACAGATAATACCACAGACCACTATCCTACTTTCCTCATAACAACTCTTGAAAAAATACCCCAAGGCACTACTAAAGTCACCTTCAGAACATCACAATGAGGCACCATTAATAACTTCACAACAGCAGTAACAAACATTGACGCACACTGAGCTATAAATCTACACAGATATTGACGAAATGTTTTAATAATTTCTAAAAAAGACCCAATACCTTTATAACAAGCACTGCCCTAAAAAAACTAAACAGATGACAGCTAAGAGACTGAACAGTCCTGGCTAACCCCAGCATTCTCAAATCCATAAATACAAAACACCGATATGAAAAACAGTACAGAATGGGTCACATAACCAGAGACCAAACAAAACGTTACTCGTCAACCCTAACCACCTGATAAGAAGGGCAAAAAAATTGTATTATGAGAACAGATTATCCAACTTACGAGGTGATATAAAAAGCCCTGGAAGACCCTATCAGAAATTCGGGGAAAAACACAATGAGTAACTGCATGTTGCTACCAACAGTAAACAAAACCTACAAGAGTTACAGAGACTAGTGTTTCCCTACTTGACCACATCTGGACCAACACCATATCCCCTTTAACCCTTTGAGGGTCGACAGGCCTTCGGAAAACTCGTTCTCAGGGTCGGCCAAATTTAAAAAAAAAAAAATTTTTTTTCTCTTTGAAAAGATAGAGAATCTTTTCCCGATCATAAAGACACCAAAAGTTTGAAATTTGATAGAAAACTTATGGAATTATGCCTCGCAAAGTTAGCGGTCTCGGCGATGTTTACGCATCGGCAAATTTTGCCCACTTTGAGCCCCATTTTCGGCCAATTTCACTGTACTAGTCGAAAAAACATAAATATTTTGCTAGAACTCCCATTTGTCATCGAATGGGTGCAAGAAACCACCCATTTATAAATTCAACTATCCAGTACAGTGGTCGAATTTAGCAATTTGCCAATTTCACACAAATTTCAAAAGATCCAATTTCCGAATAGGGTCCAGAATAAACAAGAAAGAACATTCCTGGCACTAAAAATGACATTCCTTAGTCATTAGTCACGTCTCAAGGCCCTCTTATATTCTTTTGCTTTCCACTTTGAATTTTTATTCTCACAAAAAATATAAGATTTACTGTTATGCAGACACTGCATTAGTGTAAAAAATGGTATAAATATTATTGGGCACTTGTGAAAGAATATTAGACTCACCAGTTGACGTGTATTGCACGCTTGGCACGGGTTGTTTACTTTTGAAGTTTGGTAAAATCGAACATTTCTGCTACTTGAGCTCAATTTCAAGGGACCTTTCATTGTAAAACCAGTCAAAATCATCTCAATTTCTGTAATATGTCTTCCATTCTATAAAATGAGACCAAGGGAAAAAAAGAATACAACAATAAATACCAAAACGAAAATACACTGCAAAGTCGCTGATTTATTAAAAAAAAATGGTCAAAGTTTTTTTTTTCTCATTATGCACTGTGTGCTGCAGGATTTTTTTTAGACTGTGCACACTGACCACATAGACCCATTCTTTCATATGAAGGCCTACCAGCTTTCTCCACTTTAAATTTTAGGCCGCTAGAATTTTATGAGTACTAGTACGTCAAAAACCCCTACGCGTAAGACGTTTCTAGTACGACCAAAACCCTCAAAGGGTTAAATCAGGCATAATTACAGATAATACCACAGACCACTAACCTACTTTCCTCATAACAACTCTTGGTAAAATACCCCAAGACACTACTAAAGTCACCTTCAGACTTCACAATGAGGCAGCCATTAATAACTTCACAACAGCAGTAACAAACATTGACTGGCACACTGAGCTAGAAAACTACACAGATATTGACGAATGTTTTAATAATTTTCTAAAAAAGACCCAATACCTTTTTAACAAGCACTGCCCTAAAAAAACTAAACAGATGACAGCTAAGAGATGAACAGTCCCCCGGCTAACACCCCAGCATTCTCAAATCCATAAAAAACAAAACACCGATATGAAAAACAGTACAGAATTTGGGGCACATAACCAGAGACCAAACAAAACGTTACTCGGTCAATCCTTAGCAGCCTGATAAGAAGGCAAAAAAATTGTATTTTTGAGAAAGATTATCCAACTTACGAGGGGATTAAAAAAGACCTGGAAGACCCTATCAGAATTTGGGGAAAAAAAAATTAGACAAGCGAAAAAAAAAAA
>NW_026507695.1:0-16008 GCF_026875155.1 Cherax quadricarinatus
TAAATAAGGAATTTCACAGCAGACCTAGAGACTGTTGACTGGCCTACAGAATTCTCCAATGCCAATGGTTTTTGACGATTGGACAGACATTTTTTTAACAAAATACTTAGACTATACAACAACATTGTCCTATAAAAACGAAACAGATCACGAAAACGGCTTGGTTGCCCATGGCTAACAGCAGCATTCTGAAATCCATTGATAAGAAACACCAATATGAAAAGCAATATAGACAGGGCTTAATACACAAAGATATTCTTAAACAATATTCAACAGTTCTCACCAAATTAATAAAGAAAGCCAAACAACTGTACTACTCCAGCAGATTCACTGACACAAGAGGAATATAATAAAAGACCTGGAAAACACTTTCCCAGATTCGGGGACCTACAAACTGAAAAAAACAAGAATATTGTTCTAACTAAACCTCATGAAACACCACTGCATCCCACTGACAC
Source organism: Cherax quadricarinatus (assembly GCF_026875155.1). NCBI lineage: Eukaryota > Metazoa > Arthropoda > Malacostraca > Decapoda > Parastacidae > Cherax > Cherax quadricarinatus. The sequence continues at coordinate 459 of NW_026507695.1, forward strand.
AGCTAACAAGATAAACGACTTCTTCTCAAACATTAGGATCTAATTCGCCAGTAAAATCCACGTACCAATGGCCGTGCCAGGGACTACCTAGATGGGAATTTCGCAAATTCCTTCTATCTTGTACCAACTGAGCCCACGGAAGTCACCGCGATCGTAAAGTCACTTAAAAATAACTCGGGAATCTGTCTCACGTCCCACCATTATTGTACAATGAGCGGCCCATGTCTTTCACTGCTATTACATTATTTTTAACAAGTCACTAGAAACTAGCACTTTCCCGACACTACTCAAGACAGCAAGGGTTACACCAATACATAAAGGGGTGACCCTACAGACGTAAACAACTATAGGCCAATATCAAACTTACCATTGCTATCCAAAATCTTCGAGAAACTCGTGCACAGGAGACAATATTCATTTATAATGTCACAAAACATACTCAACCCCTGCCAATTTGGATTCAGGAAAAATAAAATCACTAATGATGCAATTATAAAAATGCTAGACCTGCTTTACACAGCATTGGAAATAAGGAATATCGCTAGGAATTTTTATTGACCTAAGAAAAGCGTTTGACAGAGTAGACTCACGGAATCCTACTCCACAAACTTGACCACTATGGTATAAGAGGCCATGCGCTAGCATATTTTAAACTACCTTTCTAATAGGTATCAGTATGTCACCATTAAAGACACAGCCTCATCAATCGGTGTATGGCCAGGGAAGTGTCCTTGGACCCCTGCTCTTCCTCATTTACATCAGTGATCTTCCAAACATATCCCAACACCTGAAACCCATTCTCTTTGCTGACGACACGACTTATGTCATCTCCCACCCTAATCTTGCCACCCTCAACACCATTGTTAACGAGGAGCTGCTCAAAATATCGACTTGGATGACAGCCAATAAACTTACACTTAACACTGGCAAAACATACTTATTATGTTTGTAGCAGAGCAGGTGTTGCGCAACTTAACATTAAGATCGACAACACTAATTGCCAGACATAATGAGGGTAAATTTCCTTGGCCTATACCTCGACAACAACCTAAATTTCAGCACCCATATCCAACACATAACAAAAAAAGTATCCAAATACGTTGGGGGATCCTCTCATGTTAATACTATGTGCCGCAACTGCCCTTCTCACACTTACCATCACTTATATATTCCATACCTCACCTATGCTATCTGTGCTTGGGGTTCAACTGCTGCAACACACCTAAAGCCAATAATAAACCCACAAAAAGCCGCACTAAGAATAATCACTAATCCCATCCCCTGGCAACACCCCCCCCCCCCCACTCTTATTAGATCTAAACTTACTCCTGTTGTCAGAAACATCACACTTACTACTGTGCAGTCTATATCTACAGGACCTTAAATTTCCAATATTAACCTTGACCTAAATCGCGAGGGGGATTTTTGATAGTTGTGGTACAGGGATCCAGAAGCATAACACAGACACAAAACTCTCTATTAACATTTCCCCATGGTCCGATAACTTTACAAAAATTCAATGTATTTCAAAGGACTAAAATCTGGAACCCCATACCTGAAAACTCTAGAACTGCAGACACATTCATCACTTCAAAAATAGAGTTAGAAAACATCTTATCTCCCTGATCCACCCCGAAACTAAAACTACATGATAACCACCTGGGTGGTTCACAATTACACTCACTCACATGACTATAAACCAGAAATACATAAACTTAATCTTTAAAAAATAAATTCCTAACAAGTTATAAGTTTGCCTATGAAACCCCAATATAGGACACTTTGTATTGAGCAAAATCAAAAGCATTCACATTGCTAAATTCACAAATTATGATGTAGTCACTTAGCCTTAATACCATAATCGTAAGGAGTTAATGTTAAGAATAAATCTCAAGTCTGCTCGAAATGCTAGCTGTGTGTAGGTTTGTGTAGTAGCCCCCTCTGTTATTAGTATTTTATAACTGGAAACCACAACATTACCCAAACTGTAAACCCCACATTTGTAAACCCTTATAGAAATAAATTGAATTGAATGGAATTGAATTGACACGTCAACTCCAAAGTATCTGAACACTATAAACTTCTTTCCATATCCTCCTCCCAATTTGATATCAATTTTTCTTTATCTAATCATTTAATCTGTGTCATCCCTTACTCTTTTCTTGTTCACTTTCACTTTCTACCTTTACACCATTCTCATACTCATCCACTAACCTTTGCAATTTTTCTTAGTATCCCATAAGCACAGTATCATCAACCAAAAGCAACTGTGTCGATTCCCATTTTGTATTTGATTTCCCCATAATTTTATCCACCTCTCCCGACACCATAGAATTGACGTCTTTTACAACCCATCTTATAAATATATTAACACCATGGGACATTTACACATCCCTTCTAGACCTACTTTTACAGGGAAGTAGTCTCCCTCTCATCTACATACCCTAGCCTGAGCCTCATTTCTCATAAAGCTCTTTTACAAGATTTTAGTAACTTACCACCCTATTCCATATACAGCCAAAAACATCTGCACATTGCTCCCCTATCTACGTGTGTGTCATATGCCTTTCTTCCCTAAATACATAAATGCCAATAAAATTCCCTACCTTTATCTAATAATGTTCACATATATGCTTCAATGTAAACACTTGATCTAACACATCCCCTACCCACTCAGAAACCTTCCTGGCTCATCCGCAATCTTACATTCTGACTTACCCTCTAATTCTTTCAATTATAATCTCTTCCGTACACTTTTCTGGTTTATCCAGTAAGCTTATTCCTCTATAATTTTTTACATTTCTCTTTTGTCCCCCTTCCCTTTATATAAAGGGACTATACATGCTCTCCACCAATCACAGGTACCTTCCCCTCTTTCTTACATTTGTTTAAACAAAATACAAAACCACTCCAACTCTATATCCCCCCCTGCTTTTAACTTTTCTGTTCATGATCTCGTCAGTCCAGCTGCTTTACCCCCTTTCATTATACATAATGCTCAAGTACCTCCACCACACCTCACATCTGTTCTTCTTCACTCCTAAAAGATGGTATACCTTCCCTGGCCTGTGCATGACATTACCACTTCCCTTTCTTCATCGACATTTAAAAGTTTCCTCAAAATATTCGCGCCATCTACACAAAACCTCCATTCCATTACTAATCCATACTCTGTTTTTTAACTGACAAATCCATTGGTTCCTAGGCTTTCTTAACTTGTTTAACTCACTCCAATTTTTTTTATTGTGTGTGTTAAAATTTCTTGACAGTGGGGCCTCTCCCCTTCTATCATCTGCCTCTCCTTTTGCACTCTCTCACCACTTCTTCACCTGTCTTTTACGCTCCATTTACTCTGTCTCTTATTATTAACACTTCTGCTTTGTAAAAACCTTCCATAAGCTAACCTTTTTCTGTTTTATCACACCCTTTACTTCTTCATTCCCAATCACTCCTCTTTCCTCCTGACACCACCCTCCTATAAACCACAAACTTCTGGCCTCACATTATAATACTGCATTTTTAAAACTTTTCCAAAACCCTCTTCAACCCCCATACTCATACTTGCACCAGCCACCTTTCTGCCAATATTGATTTTATCTACACCCGAAACTTCTCCTCCATTAGTTAATACACTTTCAACTCCCTCTTGCTTATTGTTGCCATTTTCCTCTTTTCAGATCTACCTCTTACTCTATCTGTAGTACAACTAAATAATGATCGATATATCAGTTGCCCCTTACAAAACGTGTACATCATGGAGGCCTACCCATCATACTTTTATTCCCACAATACATAATCTAAAAAATACTTTCATTACGAAAGTTAAGACACATGTGCAACATCGGGATACCTTTATTGTGGGACGTTTCGCCATCGAGGGACTGATTACCTCATCTTTTGTATATAGTTCTATGTCTTCTATTATGTCCTAGAATCTGTATTTGATAAAGCCACTTGGATGCGAAAACGTTCTACAATAAAGATATCCAGAAGTTGCACATGTGTCTTAACTTTCATATGTCGGTAATTTTATACTGTCTTGCACTACTTTCATTACGTGTTTGCTGTATCATTACCTTGTATTTTATTTTCCTCCGGCTTCATAAAATTGCTATTACTTCTTACCCAAACTCTTTCTACACATAGCTCAATAAAGGCTCCCATTTTCATTTTAACCCCTGGCACCCAAATTTACCACTACTCCACTCCACAACATTTTTGCCCACATTAGCATTGAAATCCCAACCACCATTGCTCTCACGCTGGTTCAAAACTCCCCACACATTCATCAGCATTTCCAAACTTCTCTTTCTCTCCTCTACATGTGTGTGTCTTCTTCCAGGTGCATCTACGTTACTATAAACCACTTTTCCATCCAACCTTTATTTACTCACATGATCTTGAATTAATACAATTTTAGTCCCTCTTTTCCTGCCATAAATACTATCCTTCAGCATTATTGGCTACTCCTTCATAGCTCTAACTCTGTTTGAAACCCCTCACCATAATCCCATTTATTTTCTCTCACTGAAACTCTCCACCCCTTCAGCTTGGTTTTCACTTAAAGCAGGACATCCAGCTTCTTCTCATTCATAACATCCACATTATCTCTTTCTAATCATTTGCAACAAACATCAAGCAATTCTGACTTCCCACTTTGACAATTTTTTCTTAGTCTTTTTAGTAATCTTAACAGGAAAAGGGGGTTACTAGCATTGTTCCCGGCATTTTAGTTGACTTTAACAACACGCCTGGCTTACGGAGGAAAGATTCTTCCTTATTCCAAGTTCCCTGGGATCTAAAAGGTAAAAGTATAAGACCAAGAAACTATTAAGATAAAATAAAAGACAAACTGGATGAGTGCGTATAAATAAACGTGTATATGGGTGTGAAGCATGGGATGAATGTTGCAGCGAGAAGGCTGGAGGCAGTGGGTTGTCATGTTCTGGGGCAATAGTGTGGTGTGATATAATGCAGGAGATTTTTCGCTAGTTTGGAAGTTAGGAGGAGGTGCGGGATTTACCAAAACTGTTGTCCAGAGGGCTCTTTGGGGGGGGGGGGGGGGTGGAAGGGTTTTTGAGGTGGTTCGGACATTAGCAGAGAATGGAGCGTAACAGAATGACTTCAAGAGTGTATCCAGTCGTAGTGGAGGAAGGCGGGGTAGGGGTCGGACAGGAAAGGTTGGAGGGTGGGGGTAAGAGGTTTTGTGTGCGGTGGGCTTGGACTTTCCAGACAGGCATGCGTGAGCGTATTTGATAGGAGTGAATGGAGACATATGGTTTTTAATACTTGACCGCTGTTGGAGCGTGAGCAAAGTAACATTTATGAAGGGTTCAGGGAAACGGCAGGGCGGACTTGAGTCCATGGTAAATGGAAGATTACAGTGCTGCACTCTGAAGGAGGGGTGTTATTGTTGCAGTTTAAAACTGTAGTGTAAATCTCCTTCTGGCAAGACAGTGATGGAGTGAATGATGGTGAAAGTTTTTCTTTTTCGGGCCACCTGCCTTGTGGGAAATCGGCCAGTGTGATAAAAGAAAAAAAAATGTATGTGTAGTGTGGCCTAAGTGTAAGTAGAAGTAGCTAAGACGAGGCTAATCTTGCGTTTTTATGGACAGACGGAAAGACCATAGGCAAATCCTACATCATGTAAAAAAATTAAGGCTTTCGTTTCACACTCACTGTTGGTCAGGACGGTAGTACCTCCATGGGGTTGCTGTTACAACTACTAACCTAAAAATAATAATAATAATAATAATAATATAATAATAATAATAACAACTTGAAACTTGAAGAGTAAGAAGACGCTGTATGTATACTAAGATAGTGAGGACGATATATACTTGAGACCGAGAGATTACAACGTCTTGTGCTCTGTATGAAATGTACAGTGGACCCCGGTTAACGATATTTTTTCACTCAGAAGTATGTTCAGTGCCAGTACTGACGTATTTGTTCCCAAAGGCATATTGTGAAGTAGATTAGGTCCATTTAGACCCCCAAAAATACACGTACAATCGCACTTACATAAATACAAATTAAATAATTGGTCGCATTCGGAGGTAATCGTTATGCGGGGTCCACTGTAATTCAGTTGCGTGATAATGAGACAGACCTCACTTTATATATATAATATCTATATATATAAATATTATATTATTATTATATATATATTTATTATATATATATATATATATTTTATATAATATATATTATATATATATATATATATTATATATATACATATATATGTTATATATGTATATATGGATATATGGGTGTATATTTATATGGTGTGTATGTGTGTGAAATCACCCTATTTGTGGTTGCAGGGGTCGAGTCACAGTCCGGGCCCCACCTCTTCACTGATGCTTCTAGGTCCTCTCTCTCCCTGCCTCCTGAGCTTTCATCATATCTCGCTTAAAACTATGTATGGTTTCCGCCTCCACTACGTCATTTTCGAGACTATCCACGGCTGACTATCTAGGACTGAAGAAATACTTCCTTACATCCCTTTGATTCTTCTGAGTCTTCAACTTCAATTGTGACCTTTGTTTCGTGTCCCCTCCCTGGACACCTGTCTTTGTCCACCTTGTCTATTTCGCGCAGGTTTTTATATGTCGTTATCATGTCTCCCTGAGCCTCCTGTCCTCCAGTGTCGGCGGGCCGATTTCCCTCAACCTTTCTTCGTAGGACAATCCCCGTAGCTCTGGAACTAGGTCTTGTTGCAAACTTTGCACTTTTCTCTAATTTTTGGCGTGACTTGACCAGTGTGGATTCAAACTGGTGCTGTATGCTCCAGTATGGGCCTGACGTAAATGGTATAAGAGTCGTGAACGCTTCCTTACATGATGGATCGAATGCTATCCGTAGTGTGCCAGGCGCTAGTATGCTGCAGCAGTTATTCTGACTGATTGTTGCGCATCAGGAGATTTGCTCGGTGTTATACTTACCCCCAGATCTTTTTCCTGGAGTGAGGCTTGCACGTCTTTGGCCATCTAGACTACTATGGTGTCTGTGGTCTTCTTTGCCCTTCCCCCAATCTTCATGACTTTGCAGTTGGCAGGGTTAAACTCAAGGAGCCAGTTGCTGGACCAGGCTTGTAGCCTGTCCAGGTCTCTTTGTAGTCCTGCATAATCCTCGTCCGATTTGATTCTTCTCATTAACTTCCACATTCATCTGCAAACAAGGACATTCTGAGTCTATCCCTTCCATTATGTCATTCAATATAACAAAAAAACAGCACAGGTCTAGGACTCCCCCTGTGGAACCCGTTGTCACAGGCACCCACTCTGTCACTCGTCACGTACCATGATCGTTGTTGCTCCCGTCAGGTATTCTCTGATCCCATTGCAGTGCCTTTCCTGTTATGTGTGCATGATCCTCGAGCTTGTGCAGTAACTCTTGTGAGAACTGTGTCGAGGCCTTCTTGCAGACCAAAACATCGCACTCCCTCGACTCTAACCCTACGCCCTCTCTTGTTCTTACTTCTGTCACCTGTCATAAAACTCAGTAGGTTTTGTGACAGGATTTTCTTGAAGATGAGACAATTATGAGCATTTGGGAATCTTTATTCAGGAAAGTTTTCGCCACACAGTGGCTTCATCAGTCCAATACAAAGGAGGAAGGCGTAAGGAGAGGAGGGTTGAGGTAATCAGTCCCTTAGCCTGGAGTCGATGTGTTCAGTCCATCAGTCTTGTAGAATGTACAGATAGGGCCGTAGACGTGGGCTTATATACTGTAGTGAGGTGAGGGAAGGAGGCGGAGCGCGGGGTCTAGTGGTACCATCCACTAGTAGATTAGGTCTTCGTCCAAAGGTTGAAAAGAGTTGAAGAATTCTTTGTAACAAGATCCCATGATGCTGCAGTGTGTGTGACAGTTGTGATGAATGGTTTGAAAAAACGACAAGGTTGAAGATCGAGACACTTATGCGCATATGGGATCTTTATTCAGGAAACGTTTGCCAAACGTGGCTTCATCAGTCCAAACAAATAGGAAGGCGTAAGAACATAAGAGAACATAGAACGAAGGAACACTGCAGAAGGCCTACTGGCCCATGCGAGCAGGTTCCAAGTCCCTCACGGCTTAAGCCAAGCACCCATAGACAGGTAGGTCACTTGACTCAAGGGAGGAACACGGCAACCGACCGTTAGCACCAAGTGTGTCAGTGTCTAATCAACCCACCACATCTACTCATGTATTTATCCAACCTATTTTTAAAGTACACAAACGTTCTGGCTCTATAACGGACCCCCCACCCCCCATGGGGCTGGTTCTGGCGTACTTGGGAGTTTGTTCCACTCATCCACAAACTCTATTACCAAACCAGTACTTTCTATATCCCTCCTGAATATGAATTTTTCCAACTTTATAAACATTGTGCGAGTCCTGTCCAGGCTATGATTTTCATCACGCACTGTATTTACATCCCTTTATTTATTCCTGTCTTCCACTTATAAAACCTCAAAAGTCATATCCCCCTAATTCTACCGTCTTTCCAGAGAGTGCAGTTACAGGGTCCCTTAGTCTCTCCTCATAGGGAAGTTTCTGATACATGGGATCATCTTTGTCATCCTCCCTTTGTACATTTTCCAGAGAATTTATATTCCATTCTGTAATTCGGTGACCATACATTGCAGCATAATCTAAATGGGCTAACCAAGGATGTATAGAGTTGAAGTACAACCTGTGGACCTTCTATTATTTTTGCTCTCTTGATATGTAGCAAGGATTCTATTAGACTTTATTGCGAAAACTTATGAACTGTTGTCTTGGTTTCAGATTACTGCTAACCAGAACTCCTAAATCTTTTTCGCAATCCGTAATATTAAGATCTACATTAATTAGTTTATATGTGGCATGGTTTTTGTCCTGTCTACATTTAGAACTTTGTGTGTGTGTGTGTCTAATATTAAAACTGCACTGCCACTTCTCCGACCACTGCATCAGTCTATTCAAATCTTCCTGGAGTGCTCGATGTCCTCGTAGAATGAATTTCGGGCGGCCTATTTTGGTGTCATCGGCAAACTTGCCGTTGTCGCTCTTTTTGCCTCATCTATGTCGTTTATGTAGATTGTGATAACGCGGGGGCCCAACACTGACCCCTGAGGAACACCGCCTCGTGGACGCTTCCCACCTCTGATTTCTCCCCATTTATGCATACTATCTGCTCGCCTATTTGTCAACCATGACCTCTATCCAGGAAAATGTGTGTCTCCTCAATGCCATGTGCTTTAAGTGTGTCCTCATAGTCTCTGAGTGGGACCCTGTCAAAAGCCTTATGAAGTCCATATTACACAATATCTATTCGTTACCATGATTCTTTTTACCTCCTCCAAATACCTTAGTGAAAAAAGTTAATAAATTCGTAAGGCAAGGAAGTTCCTTTGTAAACCATGCTTAGATTCGTTGATTAATTTATGCTTTTCAAGGTGGCTACGAAACTGCTCGGCAATTATTGATTCCACTTAAATTTCCCACTATGGAGGTTAGGCTTATTGGGTCTATAGTTCGAAGTAGGGACCTGACACCTGTTTTGAAAATAGGTATCACATTTGCCATTTTCCATTATCTGGCACCATGCCAGTTTGTAAGTGATATGTTGAAAAGATTAGCCAAAGGTGTGCTAAGCTCCTCTTTACCTACCTTTAGAACCCTTGCATAACAAGTTCATCCGGGCCGGGGATTTGTTGGTTTTAAATTTGTCTATTGCCTAAGGGACCATGTCACTTGTGACCCCTAATAGGCACAGGTTTTTTATCGTCCTGTTCTACATTATTATCATTACTGGCTATCACTGGTATCGCTGTGGTAAAACTGTGTGTAGGAAGTAATGTGTTAAAAATTCTACACATTTCCTTATCACTGTCAGTGAGCTGACCCGAGGAACTTTGAGTGGGCTCTATCTTGTCCTGATTTACTTCTGTTATACCAGAAAGAATCCCTTTTGGGTTAGTGTGATTCTCCTTGCAACTTTAACCTCTTATCTCTTTATGCTTTTCTATTCCTTTTTTATGTGTGTGTGTCTTTAATGAATATACGCTTTCTTAATTGCCCATCTCTCTTTTGATTTGCCTATATATGGCCTCTTCTTTGACCAATCCAGATATTTTAATCTATTGATCATCCATTTAGGGATCATTTTTGTTTGATCTGATTTCCTATTTGGAACATAATTTGGACTGAGCAGCTAGAATATGCCTGGAAAGGCATCCATATCGGCAACATTCACACCCTACTGACCCCTAGTCAGGGATCATTCCAGTTCAGCCCACCTAAGTAATTTTCAGTCCTATGAATCAGCCAAGCGAAAGTCAGGGACGGAGACTTCGATTGCTGTGTATTAGGGGAATTTTTTTCATGGATATGTTAAAACTGAGTGATTTGTGATCACCTCACCAAGCTCATCATTAACCTCAAGTTATTAATAGTGTTTCCCTACTGGGCAAGAAACCAAAGTTCAGGAGGTATTTACCCTAGTTGGCTCTGTCACAATGTGTTTTAAAAAACAATCCTGGATCTTATCAAGAAAGACACCCGACTCTAACTTTCCTGTCAAATTGCTCCAGTCAATTGTCTATAGTTGAATCTCCATTAGCACAACATTTTCGTAAGTAGATGCTTACGAATTTCGTCTAGAAGTTTACTGCACTCATCCTATCACATAAGAAGTTGAGGGCTCCGTGTACTCTCCCACAGATCAAACTCACTAGTATAATTAGATTAGAGAACAAAGATCGGCCACACACGCACGGAAGCCCTCGTCTCAACACCCAAACAGACTCTCAGAGGCCATCGACCGCACTTCACTAATCCTCTCATATCTTGTCTAACACAACAATTTAAATTGTCTCTGACTTTACTATCGCTACTCCACACCTTTCCTGTTGACTCCTGTCAGGTGTGGAATAATTTATACCTTGTATGTGACATTCAGATGGCATCTCATCTATCTTTCAGATTGGCCAGGTCTCTGTTATAGACAATAATTCTATGTTTCCTGCACTTGCAATTAATCTTAGCTCATCGATCTTATTTCTAACACTCTGCTTTTAGTATAGTAAACCTTAAAGGGAGCTTAGTCCCTTGCTGCCCTTGCTGTCCCCCTTTGTTTTATGACCTGTTTTTCTATTGTCTTTATTTATAACTTCATGTGAATGCCTTTTAATTCATATACTGTTTCAACCCTGTGTTGCATTCTGCTTGTTCCACATCACACCTTACCTCTATTTCCATCAGTTTAAAATCATAGGCATTTCACCAATGGCTTCTCAATCGAGTCTGCAAGTGATACCACCCTGCCCATGAGAGATGAACCCACATCCCTTGCATACATATCATGCTTTGCCATAAATAGTTGTTCAGTTGTCAATGAATGGATTGCAAGTTCGTGCAGTTTATCTGTCTAGCCAGAATGTTACACCAATTCTGCCCTAGAAAACATTCATTTCCTACTCCTCGAGGCAAGATGGCTACATATGATTGGGATCCCTCCTTAGATAAGAATCTTAAGCTGACTGTTCTTATCTAGCAGCTCTTCTCTCCTACCCTTCCCAATATCCTTTTCCACCAGCACTGAGACATTAATGGCTTGTTCCCATTACTGACATGATATTATCCAGTCTGTTGACAATGTCCCCAACACCAGCTCCAGGGGAATCCACTCTATCTCTCATCTTCTTAGTCCTATTCAAAAAGCACGGTCAACATATCTTTACCTGAGAGTCACCACCACAAGAATGCGCTACCTTCATTTGCAGGGGCGTAGTACCCTTACTTCACTGGCCGCTGAAGTACATTCATCCTGGAGAACAGTAGAAGCGATTTCCTACCTTCAGATCTTCACTCTTACTTCCTTACTCTGATGCGCCTCCTTTACTCGTGAACAACTCGCCACTTGTAGCAGGTGCTGGGCTGCACTCACTGCTGGTACCCGTACTACCTCCCCACCGACAGCCTCCTCAAATGAGAGACAGACTGCACCTACTGCTAGATGCCTCATTCCCACCCACCAACCACCTCCACTCTCTCCAGGCCCTTGAGGTGGACTTCAGGCTCCTACTCTTCCTCCTGGAGAGCAAGACTCCTCCTCCTTCAACTCTCCAAACTCAGTTTTTAAAACACTGCAGAAGCAAGCCATGCTTTGTAACCGTCCACGCTAATCCCCAGAAGCAGGCAGAGGCGGGGTCATAGTGGTACCATCCACTAGTCGAAGTAGGTCTTCGTCCAAAGGTTGAACAAGTGTTGAAGAATTCTTTGTAACAAGATCCCGTGATGCTGCAGTGTCTGACAGTTGTGATGAATGGTTTGAAAAACCGACAAGTTTCTCAATCTTCAACTTGTCGGTTTTTCAAACCATTCATCACAGGATTTTCCTTCCCTGAATCCGTGCTGGTTGTCAACTATACACTTGTTTCTTTCCAGGTGCTCCACCCCTCTCACACCTCCCGCGCCCCCCTCCCCCTCACCCCCCCCCGCCACGCACACCTCCCAGCTTTCATACTATACCACGTTGGTGATACAGGTCTGTAGTTTAGTGCCTCATGTCTGTCTCCCTTTTTAAAAATTGGGACTACATTTGCCATCTTCCATACCTCAGGGAGTTGTCCAGTTTCAATGGATGTGTTGAAGATCTTTGTTAATAGCACACACAGCATCTCTGCTCCCAGAGATGTTGTCTGGTCCCACCGCCTTTGAGGTGCCAAGTTCACATAGCAGCTTCTTCACCTCTCCTTGGTTATTGTACCTCTATCCAGCAACTTGTTGGTGTATCCCTGTTCTGATTTCCTGGAGACCTATGGTTTCTTGTAAGTGTGTGTGTGTGTGTTTTAAAATCTCGTGTGAGCTCTCACATACTTCCCGGTCGTTTTTTGTGACTCCCCATCACCCTTCCTCGGTCTGATTACTGGTCCTTGATCTGTTGTTTCCTCCTGATGTGGCTATTACAACGCTTCGGGTCAAGACTTGACTTTCGATGCTATGTCATTTTATATTGTCGCTGAGGCCTCCTTCTTGGTCTGTGCATATTGTTCTGGATCTACGGATAATCTCTTTCTTTCATGAGGTCTCTGTTTCTTACTTTTTCCTTCTCTAGTACACCTAGTTTTTGCTCCTACACCTTTGGGTGAACCAAGAACTCGTTCTGTTCTTCCCATTATTTCTGTTTCCCTTGGGAACAAACCTCTCCTCTGCCTCCTTGCATTTTGTTGCCACATAGTCCATCATTTCTTGTACTGGTTTTCCTGTCAGTTCCCTCTCCCACTGAATGTCTTGCAGGAAGTTCCTCATGCCTGAGTAGTTCCCCCTTTTGTAGTTTGGTTTTTCTCATCCTATTCCTGCTACTCTCTCCACTTGAAGCTCAGCTATGTAGTCAAAGCACAGAACCACATGATCACTAGCTCCTAGGGGCCTTTCATACATGATATCCTCGATGTCCGAACTACTCAAGGTGAATACAAGGTCCAGTCTTGCTGGATCATCCTCACTTCTCTCTCTGGTAGTGTCTCTAACATGAGGTTTTCCAGCACCACATCCATCATCTTGGCTCTCCATGTTTCGGGACCCCCATGGGGCTCCAGGTTTTCCCCAGTCAATCTCCTTGTGATTGAAATCACCCATAACTAGTAACTTTGCTCCCCCCATGTGTGCTCTTCTGGCCACCTCGGCTAGTGTGTCGACCATTGCTCTGTTGCTCTCATCGTATTCTTCTCTTGGTCTCCTGCAGTTCTGTGGTGGGTTGTACATTACTGCAATTATCACCTTATGTCCCTCAGACTGGATTGTTCCTACTAAGTAGTCCCTTTCGCCCGTGCCATCCATTCCTTCCATTTTCTCAAAACACCACTGTTTTATGTGTGTGTGTGTGTGTGTGTGTGTGTGTGTGTGTGTGTGTGTGTGTGTGTGTGTGTGTGTGTGTGTGTGTGTGTGTGTGTGTGTGTGCGTGTGTGTGTGTGTGTGTGTACTCACCTATTTGTGGTTGCAGGGGTCGATTCACAGCTCCTGGCCCCGCCTCTTCGCTGATTGCTACTAGGTCCTCTCTCTCCCTGCCCCATGAGCTCTATCATACCTCGCCTTAAAACTATGTATGGTTCCCGCCTCCACTACGTCACTTTCTAGGCTATTCCACGGCCTGACTACTCCATGACTGAAGAAATACTTCCTAACATCCCTTTGATTCATCTGAGTCTTCAACTTCCAATTGTGACCTCTTGTGTCTGTGTCCCTTCTCTTGAACATCCCGTTTTTGTCCACCTTGTCTATTCTGCACAGTATTTTATATGTCGTTATCATGTCTCCCCTGACCCTCCTGTCCTCCAGTGTCGTCAGGCCGATTTCCCTCAACCTTTCTTCGTAGGACAATCCCCGTAGCTCTGGGACTAGTCTTGTTGCAAACCTTTGCACTTTCTCTAATTTCTTGACGTGCTTGACTAGGTGTGGATTCCAAACTGGTGCTGCATACTCCAGTATGGGCCTGACTTAAATGGTATACAGAGTCTTAAACGAATCCTTACTGAGGTATCGGAACGCTATCCGTAGGTTTGCCAGGCGCCGTATGCTGCAGCAGTTATCTGATTGATGTGCGCTCAGGAGATATGCTCGGTGTTATACTCACCCCAGATCTTTTTCCTTGAGTGAGGTTTGCAGTCTTTGGGCCATCTAAACTATATTGTGTCTGCGGTCTTCTTTGCCCTTCCCCAATCTTCATGACTTTGCATTTGGCAGGGTTAAATTCAAGGAGCCAGTTGCTGGACCAGGCTTGTAGCCTGTCCAGGTCTCTTTGTAGTCCTGCCTGATCCTCATCCGATTTGATTCTTCTCATTAACTTCGCATCATCTGCAAACAAGGACACTTCTGAGTCTATCCCTTCCGTTATGTCGTTCACATATACCAAGAACAGCACAGGTCCTAGGACTGACCCCTGTGGAACCCCGCTTGTCACAGGCACCCACTCTTACACCTCGTCGCGTACCATGACTCGTTGTTGCCTCCCTGTGTGTGTGTGTGTGTGTGTGTGTGTGTGTGTGTGTGTGTGTGTGTACAAGGTATACTGACCATAGCTGACATCAAAGACGTACTACTATATAGAAAGCCGCTTGTTATGCTGAGCATTTCGGGCAAATTAGGTTAGATTTGTCCCAGGATGCGACCCACACAAGTCGACTAACACCCAGGTACCCGTTTTGAACTAATGGGTGAACAGGGACAGGGACAGCAGGTGTCTTATTAAAACACGTCCCTAATGTTTTCCAGCCGTACCGGAGGAGATTCGAACCCCGGACCTCATTGTGTGAGCTGAGTGCGATAGCGATCGAGCCGAATAGGAAAACTGGTCAATTAGCAAGAACTCATTGAAAATTAAGTCCTTTCTAATCCTTTCTGGAATCGGCCAGTGTGATAATAATAATAAACTTTTAAAGATATATTTTTTTCATTTATGTTAATGTAAAAATTAATAATTTTGCACCAAAAGTACCTTAGAAAACTTACCTAACCTTATTATAACCAGTGCAATTTAATTTAGCCTAATAAGAACATAGGAAGAAGGGAAACAGAG